>JAJIBD010002819.1:0-125842 GCA_021461705.1 Cryptotis parvus
AAAAACATTATGAGAGGTAATAAACATTCATATATATATTTATGCATTTAAATAAATTATACATATGCTATGTTGTATACTACAGGTTTGACCTGATACACTTAAAATACCAAGACTTAAGACATCTGTACTTTAGGATACAAAATGTTTGTCATTTTCAGTCTGAAAATGTTTTTTTTTTTTTAAATTTACTTTTCATTGAATTATCATACAATAGACCATTACATAGCTGTTCATGATTGGTTTCAGTCTTACAGTGTTCCAACACCCATCCCTCCATCAGTGCATATTTCCCAACACCAATGTGCCCATTTCCTTCCAACCACCCCCCATAACCTGTCTCTATGGTAAGCATTTTTATTTTCTCCCTCACTTTATGTCTTCTTTTGTGCATTGTGTTTTGCAAAACAGGATCCCTTGATCACTTGACAGCCTGTTATTCATAGATTTGCTCAAGTGGGCGGCAGTAATATTTCCATTTGACCCTATCACATGCCAGTGTAGCCCAATGGCATCTGATTGCTTCAGGAATACAAATTGCCTCAAACCGTTCATTCACGGTCTTAATGAAGAAGTCTGACCATCTTGTAGGTGGGTAGGTGGGCAGCCACGTGATCCTTTTTTTTCTTTTTTTTTTTTTGCTTTTTGGGTCACACCCGGCAATGCTCAGGGGTTTCTCCTGGCTCTGCACTCAGGAATTACTCCTAGCGGTGCTCGGGGGACCATATGGGATGCCAGGGATCGAACCCAGGGCCGGCATGGGCCAGCCGCATTCAAGGCAAACACCCTACCTGCTGGGCTATTGCTCCAGCCCCTACATGATCTTTTGACATGCCGTGGATCTGCTCTAGTCCAACAGTCGTCTTCAAATCGCATTACATGTTCAGTCCATCTGATTTCCGATGCCTTGGCAAACGAGACAGCATCCCTAACTCTGGAACAGCGAAGGAGGTCGGAGCTCCAGATTCCTTCTTTCACTTGAGTGAGGCGTCATATTCCAAGCATAGCTCTTTTGACTCCTTTTGGGAGACCGGAATAGCATTCTCATCCTGCTGTCGTAGGGCCCAGGTCTCTGAGGCATATGCTAATGCAGGGAGAACGGTGGAGTTGAAGAAATGTGCCCGAGTCGGAGGTTCTTTGTCTTTTTAGCTACTTCTTCAATGCTTTTTGAAGGCATTCCATGCCGCCTCTCTTCCTCCTGCGCAGCTTGCGCTTTTATGTCCTTCATCATGTTGACTTCTCGATCTAGGTACACATAACTGCTGCATTCAGATATGTTTGTTCCATTGAGAGTGAATGGGGCCTCTGGAACTAGTTCATTTGCAAAACAAGTTACTGAAGTTTTATTATGTATGTTCCTTTACTTGTTTTCAATATTCTGTTCTGGTCTATACATTACTATTTCTAACTATTATTGTCTAACTGGTTCCTCCTCTATCTTACCTACCCTTCACTTGCCACCCATTTGTGTTTGATTCCAACCCTTTCAAGTCCTCCTGACCAGTTTTGCCTGGCCTCAGATAATAGTCCCATACTATTTTTATCATATCCCACCAATGCCTGCAGTCATTCTGTATCTGTCCTTTTCCCCCCTGACTAATTGCACTCAGCATGATCCTCTCCATGTCCATCCTTTTATAGGCAACTGAAACTGGTTTCTTGAAGTTAGATATTTTTCATCATAAAAGAATATCTCTGAAAGTATTTTTTCATGAAGGGGAAATCGTTCTGTGACACAGAGAGGAAACTATCAAGTGTGCATATCAGGTGACTGCAGCCAACTGGGAGCCTAATGAGGCTGAGTGTTTTGCTCTCTGTGATGCTCTTTCTTGAAGCTACTTGTGATAACTTGAGTGAACAGTTGTAAGCATTTCGGTCATTTGAAACATCACTTTGTTTTTTTTTATTATTTTTTAAAAAATGTTTATTATACCACAGTGAAACATACAGTTAAAAAGGTGTTCATAATTGGTTCTTGGTAATACAGTATTCCAGCACCCATCCCTCCACCGGTGCCCTGTACCCACCACCAGCGTACCCATACCCCCCCCCCACCCCACCCCCAGTCTGCCTTAATAGCAGGTACCCCCCTTTTCCTCTCTTTCTCTCTCTGTTTCTGTGCATCTCTCTCTCTCTCTCGTTTTTTACACATTGCGGCTAGCCCTGCAGATACTTAGGGCTATCATATAAGTCTCTTTGTGTATATTCAATGGTGAGTTCTAGTCTGATATTACCATTTTCTACACTTAGTAAAACACTGGTATATATTTATATCTCATTAATGAATGCAGTCTTTCTATATGTCTTTATCCTTCGGACTAATTTCACTCAGCATGATAATCTCCATGTTCATTCATTTGCAGGTAAATTTCGTAATTTCGTCTTTTCTGACAGCTGCATAGTATTCCATAGTGTAGATGTACCACAGTTTCTTTAGCCAGTCCTCTGCTCTCGGGCACTTAGGTTGTGCAACATCACTTTGGAGGGATAATCCAGAACCATTGTCACTCGGTGTCCTAAGCTTAGTGGGAGACTTTCTGGAGCCAGTGGAATTCCTGGGAGCTAGAGATAAACTCAGAAGAAGGCAGAGAACAAAATCAAAATGTAAGATAAGCAGCCGGGTGTATGTAAGGAGCTGAAGTGATCACACAGCGGTTAGTGTGTTGCCCACAGCCAGTCCAGGTTCCATCCCCGACATCCTGTATGGTCCCCCTTGCAACAGCAGTATCAGTTCCTGAGTGCAGAGTGAGGAGTAACCCCTGAACTACTCCAGGTGGGACCAAAAAAAAAACAGAACAAAAATAATTGTTTTTAAGGGAAGGATAGAACAGTTAGAAACAGAAAACAGGAACTGGGGAGATAATGAAGGTCCAAATTTGATCCCAGGTCTTACTTGGTCTTTTGAACTTGCCAGTGTAAGCATCGCCTCAAACATTGCCCATGAATCTGGTATCATAAGAAGTGCTTGGGAGACTCCCCCTAATTTTTCTCCCTTCCCCAACCTTCCCCAACAGAACAAAAAATTACTCAGGAACTTTGGTCTATGGAGATTTGTTGTTTGAATGCAGCAGTTCCCTGACTCCTAATTGTCCATCATTTCAAACAGCGTTTTCTGAGGAGCCTGAAATTTCCAAATGCTCACCTTCTTGCACATGGGTATATACTTGGTACATAGGGTGTACACTTCTGCCATAATGACTTTGAGAGTGAATAAAGGGCTTCTGTAATCTTACCCCAGTAACTTCCACAATCACAGAGGACCTGAGTGGTTAATTGTGTGAGACTAAAAAGTCACAAATATTTTTTTGGAACTTGCAACCAAAGAAATCACAAATGTAAGGAAGAATCACAGAGAGAAGATCACTGATAAATGTCAGTCCTTGAAGAATAAAGATCTTAACTGTTCCATAATACTGAATATGAATGGAGAAATATTTTTTGTTTGCCTGGGAATTTGGGGGCATCCCTTGAAGTGCTCAGGAGGGTCACAGAGTAGGTGGGGTGGGGTACAGGGATCAGGTGATTCAGTGTGGAGCCAGAGCAAGTGATGCTGATTAATCCATTGTTCCCTGGCTGGTTGCACCTGGCATTATTGGAAGACAATGTGTATAGTGCTAAGAATCACATGAACTGATCCACATGAAAGCGTGCTCCTTAACCCCTCTACTGTCACTATTCCACAAATGTGTATTTTAAAGGGAAAAGGGGGACTCATAATTCTGGATGCTTACTGGGATACTGGGGAAGAGAATATTGGGTTCCTTCATTCAAATATGCACAAGATATGAAATGGCTTATGCACAAGATATGATACCACTTGTGGTAAGTGGACAAGAAATGGTTTGTTAGGAGGTTAAGTAGGAATTTTAACATCTTTTTTTTTTCTTTTTAAGCCAGGGTGCTAATATACCAGTTTGGATACTTCCCTTGCTTGAGGCAGACCTGGGTTCAATCTCTATCATTCCATATGGTCCCCTGAGCTTGGCAAGCATGATCTCTGAGCATGGACCAGGAGTAAGTCCTGAGCAATGCTGGGTGTGCCCCAAGCCACCAACCAACCAAACAAGCAAAGAAACCCAATTCAGAATCACATATTTGTTTTCGGGGATGCTTCCCGTGGTCTTCTGTGTATGTAATGTCCCTGCCAGCAAGTGTGATGGTGACTTTCACTCAGAAGTGGCACTGATTGATAAGATTTTAGAAAAGGCAGATGAGTAGCCGTTGCTGGATTTAGTAGAGCCCACTTGACAGTGCTATTTCGGAGAAGCAGCAGGACTAAGTTGCTGAAGAAAGGGAGACTGTTCAGAGCAATTTTTCCAAGGACAAAATTCTTGGCATGTATAATTGACCAGACCTGTCATATTGTAGATAGAATCTTACAGCCTGATAAAGTTCTTCCCTTTTTCAGGTTACATAAAAAAAAATAGTCACTCAAGTAAGGATAAAATCAAGCAAAAGTACGGGTGTGTCTTCTTTCTAGGAAGTTTGGTAAATGCTTCAGAATAATTCAGAAGCAGTTTGATGTGATTATAAAACTGGTCTAGAAACAGCAGTGTTAGGGATATTTTTAGTGATGACTTATTGTGTTGCACATCACAATAAGTCATGGTTTTAGTCGAGATTTACAATGGGTAAAGTTTATTACAACAATTCAAAGCTTGGCTTGTAATCTAAAAAATGCATTTAGATATTTCAAATCTGCCAGAACAAATTCCTCTTTGAAAAATGTCCATTAGTTTTAAATACTAGCATCACTGTCTGTCTTCACTGTATCACTGTCTTCCCGTTCATCATCGATTTGCTCGAGCGGGCACCAGAACATCTCCATATATCCTGTCTCATGCTAGTAGAGCCCAAGGGCATCTGCTTGCTCCAGGAACATAAAGAGCCTCAAACCATTCCATCAGGTCATGGGAATGAGGTCTATAATTATTACTTGTATTTGGCATATCAAATACGACATGGGAGGCTTTCCAGGCTCTGCCGTGCGGGTGGCATACTCTTGTAGTCACCTCTAAATCCAGCATTTATTGATGAACCGCACAGCTGCAAGCAGCCGCACTCAGCCAGGCTATAATAGGAATGTCTGCTGGGTGGAGTTCTGACGAGAGGGAAGTCTGGATGTGGAAAATGTTGGCCCTCATGGAGTGGGGGTCATCTGGCTTGTTGTGAGGCTCTGCTGAAGTGGCGGGCCAGGGTTAGAACTCCACCATCCCTCCCGAGTGCCTCGTGAGCGGCTGGGCACAGGGAGAGCTGGTAGCAGCTCTGCCCCATGTCTGTGAGTCTCTGGATCCAGCATACCTGGGCCGGACTAGCATAGTAAACTAGCATAGTTCACAGAAAATACACAAAATTATAAATTTGAGAGGAGAAACCTAATGCTTTATTTATCCATAAAATCTATGTTATACAGATGAATTGTTCATGTTTTGATAAATGACTTCTCAGAATTCTCCTTATTCAAAAGGACTCAAAGTAAGTGAAAACAAATGCATAATTGCAGATATTGATTTTATTTTAAAATATTATAGATATGAAAATATGTTCTTGCTCTCTGTTTCTATTTGTCTTTTAAAAAGTTCGAACTAGAAATTTGTTTAAGAGAATATTAGCTAGATTTTGAGTCAGAATGACCTAAAAATTTAGCTTGTGGGATAAAATTATTTATGTCAGAGCTATTACGAACGTATAAATGTGACGGTTGAATAAATAAGCACAGCTATTTTTTTTTTTTTTGCACAGCTATTTTTAAGAATTCTTACAAACCAGAAAACTCCTCCCCTACAATGTCAAGCTTAATTTTCTGCTCTGCGGAGCACAGCTAGCAGAATGGCAAAGCCCGGTGACATTTTCCACCGTGTGGGTTGCCAACCACTAGAAGCCTGTGGCAGTGTTTAGATCTTTAGCAAACAAGCTCACAATTGGTTCAGAAAGGATTATGTAATTCTTCAATTTTCCTTTCTGCGTGTTTTTACATCATATCAGAGACAATCATAAAGGCCCAACTAGGGGCTGTCTGCTAAGGTAGCATTGACTAATAGCCTTCATACTATCTTGATATATTTCTGAAGATTATTTTTCTGTTTTTTGCTAAACTCTTATGAACCCTCTAATTTTGTGTGTTAGAGCAGTGAATTTGCTGGTCATTATTTCTGAAGAATGGTGTATATTAATTTACAAGGACCTTAGAGAGCATTAATTAGTAACATAATAACATGCTGCTACCTGGAGTCTAATAATGTTTCAGTAATTAGATCCATCCTACAAATTGAAACATTAGTAAAGACAGTAGGAAAAGTTAGATTCAGAAGAATTGAAAAATTTTGCTTATTAAACATAGTAGAACAAATGTCAAAAAAGATCTCCACATAATGGATGAGTATATTTGCATGTTATGAAACTAAAGTTCTAGAGTAAATATGATTATTCTAGTGGTGCAATTACAAACATTCCCCTCTGTGTCAGTAAATAGCAGTGTATCAGTAAATATTTCACTAATCTGACAATAGTGTTGACTAGAAAAGGTGATAGATAAATAAAATTTCTAAATAATTGGTACATATTTCAACTACCAGATTGAATTAATTTGACTGGTTTTGTTATTTTTCCTTATAACTGGACTTTTCTGTATTTTCACGCATTCTCAACAGAAATGATCATAACTAAATCTTTCCTTTTTACATATGAAAGTTATAGGGTTTAGAAAAACTATGTAACACATAGTCTTCAAAAAACTTTATTTACAATGTTGTGGTAGTAAAGAGGCTATTAAGGTTTAGATTTCTTAATACCTTAATTGTTTTGCTAAAAATCAGTATATGTGACTATTTTCACATTTTATAATATAGTTTAATCGTTACACTTTTTCTTCTAAAATAGAATGTGAATTCTTAAGAAAGGGAATTATTCATTCATGTATTTGTTTGTTTGCTTGCTCATTTATGGTTTTATTTATTTGTTCACTTATTTATTTATTTATTTATTTTGTGCTCAGGACTTATAGGATTTATTTTGTGCTCAGGACTTATAGACAGAACTTACTCCTGGTTCTGTATCTGAGCTCAGGGATCACTCCTGGCTGACCAAAAGAGGCTGGAGTGGGAGAGGTGAGGGGTGGTGTCAGGGAGGGGGCAGGCGAGGGAGGGAGCAAGTGGGAGAGAAGAGGAGAGGGAAGACCCACATGGAGTGCTGGGGATTAAATCTCCGTTGGCTTCATGCAAAGTTAAATGCCCAGTCCCCTGTAATATCTTTCTGGCCCTAAGTGTTTTTATTCCCTGATTACAGAACAAGAGTAAGCCCTGGACATAGCCAGGCATGGCCTAATTTACATCTCCCCACTAAGAAAGATTCTATGACTTTAGCTTCACTCAATGTTTCCATTTAATCACTTGATCACTTTAATCCCGTTATTCATCGATTTGCTTGAGCAGGCGCCAGTAACATTTGCTCAGAGTGGGTGCCAGTAACATACGGTCCATTCCATTGGACTGTATCACGTGCCAATGTAGCCCAATGGCATCTGGTTGATTCAGGAATATGAAGAGCCTCAAACCGTTTCTTCAGGGTCTTGACAAGAAAGTCTGACCATCTTGTAGGTGGGCGGCCACGTGATCTTTTGATATCCCGTGGGATCCAGTCGGCAATGGCTCTAGTCCAGCGGTTGTCTCCGAATCGCGTTACATGTCCAGCACATCTGATTTTCGATGCCTTGGCAAACGAGACAGCGTCCCTGATTCTGGAATAGCGACGGAGGTCAGAACTCCGGATTCCTTCTCTCTCACTTGAGTGAGGCGTGATATTCCAAGCATAGCTCTTTCGATTCTTCTCTGGGAGACCCGAATAGCATTCTCATCCTGCTTTCGTAGGGCCAAGTCTCTGAGGCATATGTTAATGCAGGGAGAACGGTGGAGTCAAAGAGATGTGCCCAGAGCCGGAAGTTCTTTGTCCTTTTTAGCTATTTCTTCGATGCCTTTGAAGGCATTCCATGCTGCTCTCTTCCTCCTGTGCAGCTCAGGTTTTAGGTCGTTCATCATGTTGATTTCTCCACCTAGGTACACATAACTGCTGCAGTATATAATCTCGAATCTTTGAATTTTGCTAATTATAAAACTAATCAAGTTTTTCCTGTGTTGGGGTTGAAGCCACCTGCACGGCAGAGCCTGGCAAGCTACCCGTGTTGTATTTGATATGCCAAATACCAGTAACAATTATAGACCTCATTCCGGAATGGATTGTGGCTCTTTATGTTCCTGGAGCAAGCAGATGCCCTTGGGCTCTACTAGCATGAGACAGGACATATGCAGATGTTACTGGGGCCCACTTGAGCAAATCGATGAACAACAGGAAGACAGACAGACAGACAGTGGGTCGAAGCCAGGATGAAATTCTGTCATTTCTTTTTCTTCCCCTTTGATTTGGGAAATTTCTTGGGCTCTTTTCATACCATCTCCCTTCATAGCATGTTTTTGGTTGTTTTTCTGGGGTTACACCTGACAGTGTTACAGGCTTACTCCTGGTTCTTAAGGATAATCTTGGGAGTGCTTGGGGGGCGGTGGCATCTGATGTGCCAGGGATTGAACCCAATTCCACAACATGCCAGGCAAGTGTATTGCTCACCCTTCTATTTCTCTGCCTCCAGCTATTGACATTTTTGAAGAGTTCTATCTAAACGTTTTGAGAATACTTCTTACTTTGGATTTGTCTAGTACATAAGTTCATGATTGTCTTTATATTCATTGTTTTAGAAACACTATCTCAGAAGCCATGAAGTAACCCTAGTAAATCATAGCAGGACGTAAGTCATGTTAACGTTTCTCATTCCTGAGGTGTTAATTTTAATCATTTAGTCAAGGTGTAATATTTCCATTTTCTGCAGCATAAATTTACCTTTTATTTGTGGTGATAGGGACTATATAGAGAGCGGTTTGATATTGTGTCAATATATTCATATAAATGTGTATATATATGTATATATTACTTTGATTATATGTATTATTTTCTTAGTATGGTTAAATTCTGTTGAGGGAAGTATATTATGGTATAGTCATTCCATATCATAGTTTGAATAAGTGAAACCCAAATTGGAGAAATAACAAACATAATTGTGAGTGAAAGAGGTGTAAAGAAAACATTTATTTCCTTTACTCTTTAACTCTCAAAACTTAAAATACTACTACTATTTTTGGTATTCGGAGTATGTGTGGGTTTTTCCACACTAAACAATTCTCATATTTCTTAAATACCAGCTGTATATCCTGCAGTTTAACTATTTAACCCTGAAGATGTCATTTGACCCCTAAGGTTATGTTCTAGTACCAGAAAACTCCCCTTGATCTATGCCTCCTTCAAATGCTGATCAGAACTAGGTTGTTATCTACAGTTCTGAGCAACTAGCTATCATGTGGAGACTCCTATGCCCTAACTGGATTATCAATTTGCTTGATGGCACACAGAACTTAGAAAAACAGTTTACTTTTCTGAGTATAAAATGAGTGTGGTATAAAGTTATTCATGGGGATTTATTATTCCATTCAAATTTCATGTGATCAAGTGACAAATTTCATGAGTGCCTGGTCAATTTCCTTGAATAATGTCATGGGTATCCTGATAGGAACTGCATTGAATCTGTATAAAACTTTAGGCAGTATTACCATTTTGACAATGTTAATCCTCACTATCCATGAGCAGGGATTCTGTCTATATTTCCTCGTGTCCTCTTTTATTTTTTGAAGCAGTGTTTTGTAATTTTCTTTATACAAGTATTAGTAAAATGATTCCTAGATATTTTATTTTCTGTGGCACAACTGTGAATGGCATCATTTCTTTATATCCCTTTCTCTCTTTTGCTATTTGTATATAGGAAAGCCATTGACTTTTGGGTATTGATTTTGTAGCCTGCTCCTCTACTATAGGACTATGAACTTTTTGATAGAGATTTAGGGTTCTCTAGGTACAATGTCATGTCATCTGCAGAAAGTGATAGTTTGCAGATAGTGATAGTTTGACTTCTTCCTTGCCTATCTGGATGCCCTTAATACCCTTTTCTTCCCTGATTGATATGGAAAGTACTTCCAGTACTATAGTGAATAGAAGTGGTCTGGTGGAAAACCTTGTCTTGTCCCCGATCTTAGGTGGAAGGCTTTCAATTTTTGCAAATTGAGAATGATGCTTGCTGTGTGCTTTTGGTAGATGGTTTTGACTATATTGAGGAAAGTTTCTCCAGTTCCCATTATATGGAGAGCTTTTGTCATGAATGGATTTTGTATCTTGTCCAATGTTTTCTCTACATCTATTGATATGGTCATATGGTTTTTTTTCTCTTATTGATATGATGTATTATATTGAATGACTTACAAATGTTTTACCATCCTTGCATTCCTGTGATGAATCCTACTGCTCATGGTGTATCAATTTTTGATAAGTATTTGGATTCTATTTGCTAGAATTTTGTTGAAGATCTTAACATTTGTGTTCATCAGGGATATTGGTCTGTAGTTTTCTTTTTTGTTGTGTCTCTGTTTTGGGAATCAGGGTGGAATTTGCCTAGTAATATAGCTTCTACTGTAACATATAGTATCACTTCTACTATAACTTCTACTCTACCATATAATAGTGTCATTATAACATGATAATATCATTTCATATGTCATATGACATTAATATAGCTATTACTATAGCTAGAACTATATATATAGTTAGAACTATATTTATATAGTTCTACATATATATAGTTCTACATATAGTTCTACATATATCTATATATCTTATATATAGCTAGAACTATATATATAGTTAGAACTATATTTATATAGTTCTACATATATCTATATATCTATATATATCTACATATATATAGATATATACATATATATCTATATAGATATATATATCTATCTGTATATATATCTATACATATATCTATTATAGATATATGTAGAACTATATAAATATAGTTCTAACTATATATATAGTTCTAGCTATAGTTATAGATATATAGATATATAGGTATATGTAGAACTATATAACCTGCTATAGGCCAGGGCTAGAACCCGGGAGGCATGGCGGGTTCTAGCCCTGGCCTGCCACCCCAGCAGAGCCTCACAACAAGCCAGACAACTCCCGGACTCCATGGGGGCCGACGTTTTCCACATCCGGACTTCCCTCTTGTCACAACTCCACCCAGCAGACCAGACTGTCACAGCCCGGATCATCGATACCCACCCTGCAGCAGTTTTTTTTTTTCAATCTGGCCCAGGTATGCTGAACCAGAGACTCTCAGACATGGGGCAGAGCTGCTACTTGCTCTCCCTGTGCCCATCTGCTCATGAGGTGCCCGAGAGGCATGGCAGGTTCTAGCCCTGGCCTGCCACCCCAGCAGAGCCTCACAACAAGCCAGACCACCCCTCCCCTACTCCATGGGGCCCGCCATTTTCCACATCTGGACTTCCCTCTCATCACAACTTCACCCAGCAGACCAGACTATCACAGCCCGGCTTGGCGGCCACGTGGTTCATCAATAAATGCTTTATTTAGAGGTGACTACAACAGTATGCCACCTGCACGGCAAGCCTGGCAAGCTGCTAGTGTAGTATTTGATATGCCAAATACCAGTAACATTTATATTAGGTCATTCCCATGACCTAATATAATGGTTTGAGGCTCTTTATGTTCCTGGAGCAAGCGGATGCCTTTGGGTTGTACTAGCATGAAACAGGACATATGGAGATATTATTGGTGCCCGCTCTACAAATAGATGATTGATGGGAAGATAGTGATAGATAATGATTGTCTCTATCTGTTAGGTCAAGAGTCAACATTGATGGAAATTGAGGTATTTAAGATGAAGAGTATGATATATGGTGAAGAGCCTCACAGATAAGGGACTATAGTAGACTATTTTATTGTCTTAACATTTTGCACCAAATCTTAAAGCTGAGAAGTCATAATATACAGAATTCTAAGTGTAATGTATATTGAGATTAGACATGCTTTCAGGAATGGTTGAAAAAGTCGAATTCACTCATATAAAACAATTTTAGGCAGGTGAACAGTTTCCAAAAAAAGCTGTAGAGAGAAAATTTCCTTGCTCTTTTCATTTTTTCCATAGTCAGTGATTTGTAGAAGAGTGAAAAACATATTACCATAAAATAAAATGTGTGGGAATCGGATGACAGGCGATGACTATAAAGGACTGATTGCAGGAGCCGGAGCCGATAGCCCAGCGGGTAGGGCATTTGCCTTGCACACGGCCGGCCCATGCCAGCCTGGGTTCGATCCCCGGCATCCCATATGGTTCCCCGAGCACTGCCGAGAGTAATTCCTGAGTGCAGAGCCAAGAGAAGCCCTGAGCATTGCCGGATGTGACCCAAAAAGCAAAAAAAAAAAAAAAAAAAAAACGACTGATTGCAGTAGACGTGGAGAAGTGTGGACTTCAGCGTGTTCTCCCTAAGCTCCTGAAAAGTGTCAAGTAGTGTTGGTGGTTAGGAGATATTTCTTTCTCCCAAGAAATTCCAGGAAAGAGTCATCCCAGGAGAACATTCTAAGAGATTCTCATATCTCAGTGGTTTTAAAGGGAATAGGAGTTGTGTGTAGGGAAGAGAAGGGAAAAACGAATCAAGAACGAAAGGGAACTGAAGTAGGAAATGAGATTTCTGAACTGATTCATCTTTGAAAGGAGACACGTGCAAGAAGAGAAAACTTCAGTGTCTAGAATTTCTTCCTTGGTGGAAGGTAGCAGTAATTTGAGTCGTTGTTTGAAGCAAAAGAACTGACAGGAATGAACTATGGAGGTTAGCGTGTGGAACTGAATATATCAATAGATGATCATAATTATAGCTTTCTATAAGCATAGTTGATGGACTAGAAAACATATCATCACAAAAAGCAAGTTAAATCAAATCAAAGCACAAAATTATTTTGCTTTGCCAAATACCAAAAGTTAAAAAATACAACAAATGACAGCTGTGCTATGAAATTGCGTGTTGTTTTCATTTGCTTCAACACACAGGTATTATAGCACATTCTGGAAAAGACAGTCTGTCATTGTGTATCAGAATATCAGCACTGTGACAAAATACTTCACTTGGGGATTAATCTCAATGGTTAATAAGGATGACGAAAGAGTGCAGGTATTAGATGGTCAGGATTTCCATCTCAGTTTTGTCATGTATTGCTATTTGAACTTAATGAGGTCAGTTTTCCGGTGCGTCCACACTCTTTATCTATCAAATGGGGTTATATATAGTACAGATACATCATAGGGAAGACTATTGGATATAAACAGATCTCATTGCTATTTTAGATTTATAACTTCTCATTCAAAATTTAAGGATTTAGAATACTGATTTTTTTTATCCTGTAGAAAGGCAATATAGAACATATATATAGTATGGGAAAAGTTACCGAAACTCTTTTTATATATATGCATTCCTTTTTTTTTTTGTCTGCTTCAGACTTTCAGCTCAGTGCGAATGATGCTCCTCAGAGGCTTCAGTGAATACTACTCACTCATTCCTTTCCCTGGGATACCTTCTTGAAGGACTAGGGAAACATATATTTAGATCTAACACTCAATTATTGGCGCCTTCACACAGATTATGCTCATCTCGCTGAAACCGGTAAGAGATTTAAAAAATACATTTACTGTTTGTGGATGATATTTGGTCTCACAACCTGTTCTGAAGTATTTCTGTCTTGTTATAGATTGGAAAATTTTGATAACTAAATAGACATATGTTGGGAGGGAGAAATGGCCTACCATAAAATAGCATTTATTGATATATTTATTATTAGCTAAGCATATGTTGATGTTATTGAAGATATTTTTATTACTTGTGTAAAGGAAATGGAGTTAACATTTATTGCTAGGGGCATTTTATAACAAACATTCTTTTAAAATATAACTGGAATGTAATTTTATGAAATCTGTAATTACTTTAATCTATGCTACTTCCTTGACTCTAAAATCAATAACTGTGGAATATAAAGGCTATCTCCTTGAAACTGGATGAAAATATACCTCTAATGATTATCTATATGCAAATCCTTCCTTAGTTGTCGGACTCACTTACTGTACTTCTGTGCATATTAATTTACTCATGCATGGCTTTTTCTTATAGTCAGAATTTCTGTTAGAAGATAAACATCATCATTCACTCCCATCAGGGGTCATTAGCTAAAGAGAACCAGGGCTACGAAAAGACAGTAAACTGGAATCAGGTTGCAGAATAGTAGTGCTGAGGGCATAGTTGTGCAAAATAACGGTATAAGTAGAAAACCACATATCTTATACCTCCATGTCAGTGGTTAGCAGAAGAACAGAGTAAAGGAATAAAAATGGTTATTTGGACCTTGATGTGTATGAAACTTGGATGAATAGATATAGGAAACAAAGTCCATAAGAGGTTTTTTCTTCACAGGTGTGGAAGTAATTCATAGCCCAGATACTGAAATTCAAATTGAGTAATACCCTGGATATAAAAATAGATTGGTAATATTTACAGAGAGAATTAGAACTCTTTGGATACAGATTGATCAGTATCATGCAACAACTATCGTGAATTTTACATGCAATTCAGGGAATACATATCTGCAAGTTTGTTAGTGAGTGAAGCCTGATACATGAAAACTGGAAGAGCTGAATGTTGTAATGGCCCCTGCATTATGGCATGGTGCCCAACATCATCAGTTTTGGAAACAAATTGAGTCTCTGATTTGAACTCTGACTCTGTTTCCTTTGGTATGTGACTTTTGGTGTAGTTGTGAAGATTGAATAAATGAAGTTGTAATGAGTGCATCATACTGAACTGAGCACACAATAAGTCTCCAATGAGTGGATATAGTTATGTTAAGTGACTACATTTGAAAGTGCTTTTTCAGGTTCACTAGTTTCTTATCTTAATACTCAAGTTTACTATGAGAACTTCAATTTGTTATCCATAAATTTAACTACAGTGTAGAATTTTCTTTTTGCTTTTTTTTGGGTCACACTCAGCAATGCTCAGGGGTTTCTCCTGGTTCTGCACCCAGGAATTACTCCTGGCGGTGCTCGGGAGACCATATGGGATGCTGGGTATCGAACCCGGGCCTGCACAGGCCGGCTGTGTGCAATGCAAATGCCATACCCGCTGGGCTATTGCTCCGGCCCTACAGTGTAGAATTCTTAATTTCACTGATTCAACCAAAATCTTGAAGACATTACTGTATTTTTCAAGAGTAACTTTTGTTTTAAAAATATGACACATTCCTGAGGATCTTTTTATTTAAAATAATGATCTCTGGGTGTTGGAACACTGTATAACCGAAACCCAGTCATAAACATCATTGTAATTGTCTATCAGTGATTCAATACAAATCTTTTAAAAAGAAACATTTAATGATCTCACATGCCACTTACCATCATCTTAATATGGGTTAAATTATTTTACTTTTATAAGTCTCTTCTCTTTGAAATGATAATAATAGTATATCTTTCTAAAGAAAGTTTCCTGGTGATTAGATAAGACTGCATGACACAGGAATAATACATGTGAAATAATAATATCACAGCTCTAGGTCTTGTGGTAAATATTCTTCTATCACATGTTTTTTCTTATGATGTGGTTACCAATGTCAGCCATTTGTAGAGCTTTAAAAAAGTTGTTCTGTAGACTTGTGATAACAAGGTTTTTGATAGTTGAGATTTAGACATAAATGTTCAACACCGATCCTACCACTACTGTTAACTTTCTTATACTGGTGTTCCCAAGTTCTTACTCAACTCTCTCCACCTTGACAGGCACATTTTAGTTCGGTGGTTATATTTAGAATTTCAACATTTCATTATTGTTGAATCTGTGGTCTAAGTATATATACAATACCAATCACCCACATTATCAATATACCTGAGACCCCCAAGTTCTTCCTTCCCCTCTTGATTTCTTTCCTTGTATATCCTTTTACTCCCTATAATCTATGGTCTAAGGTGAACATTGCATTCCCTTATCAAAATACTCTACATTGCATTCCATTATCAAGATATTCCATATGCCACAGATAAGTGAGGTCATCCTGTCTGTTCTTCTGGTTACTTCACGCAACATATCTTTCAGTTCCATCCAGGTTGCCTGGATATTGCCCTGGGTTTGGTTCTTGCATTGCCAAATAGCTCAATTAAGTTACAAATCTTATTGGAGTGTGAATGAAGATAGCTTGTGCAAGTGGTTTGAAATTAAGGCTTTATGAAATTATATATGCAGGGAAATATACATGGGGAAAATATTTAAGGGATTGGCACTGGTGAATCCTAGTTTTGTCCCTGGAAGACTTTTTCCTTGAATACCTGAGCCGTGCAGGGTGTGGCCCAGCTGCCCTCCCCTCCCTTCAAGAAATAGAAAAGAATATGTGAGTGCTAGTTTGGTCTATAGGTTAGCCTAAGAGTTTTAAACATGAGTTTAAAAGACTTTAGTTCTTTTAAAAATCGATTGCTATAGAGAATATCAAAATATCAATCAAACTTATGTACAGTTTAGACCTTTGCGTCGTACTTGCAATGCCAAAGCCTTTCTCCTTCTGTTTAACAGCTTTATGTTCATCAACAACTTCATGTTAATGTTTAATAAGTTTAATTATTTATGTTCATTTCATATCATTCTGATGTTCATTAGCAACTTTATGTTCATAGTTAACAAATTTATGTTTCTTTCATTGATAAAGTGTTCTATCTTAATCAAATGATTAAATATTCAAACCACGTTGCATTGTTGAATCTTGAAAATTCAGAATGCTATCTCACTGGTAATAGAGATGTCAGTCAAAGAGTAATAGATTTTAATTTTTAGAATTTCAGTGAGGACAATTTGAGTCATGCATGTTTTATAACATAACTGGAAACTGGAATCATCTTACTATTTGCGTATAGAGAATTTGTAAGAGGTATTAGCTTGTCTGTTTGAACTATATTTCTCGATAGTAGGAAATTGTTTTTAATGGATAATATAAGTTGATCATGCTTCAGTAAGGGCTAGTGATTTGCAATCAAATTTTGTCTCAATCCAAAGTCAATGAATATTAGCATTTAAGAAATTCTTCATCTATATTATAAAATATAATAATATGAATGCCTGGAAAAGCTATTAAAAACCTGTTTAATTAACCTGTTTAAAAACTTGTTATCATTGTCCCATAAATATCACATTACTTATAATAATTTAATTTGAGGAAAACTTTTATGAGTAAGCAGCAGATTTTTTCCTGAAGCCCAGGTATGGGCCACTTAATATTTTTTATTATTATTATTATTATTTTGCTTTTTGGGTCACACCCTGCGACGCTCAGGGGTTTCTCCTGGCTCTGCACTTAGGAATTACTCCTGGCGGTGCTCGGGGGACCATATGGGATGCTGGGGAATCGAACCCGGACTGGCACAGGCCAGCCGCTTAAGGCAAACGCCCTATGGGCCACTTAATAAATGAGATCCTCTAATACCCCATTAGATACCTTGGCCCCCATTGAAATATGACTACATATAGGGAACAGTTTACATTATTCCTTCCTTGTGATTTCATATTAATAAAATGTTTAACTGCCGCTTTATGGTTTTAATTATTTTTCATTTACTACACCAAGAAATGTTATATATTGTAGGATATTTTTGTTGGGAATGGTATAGATAAGGAGAGAGCTCACAGTGTAGCATATAGTTATAGTTAGTATTTTTTACTAATGTTAACATTTTACTAAGCCTTATTTATAAATTGTGCTTTATCATAGTTATACCTATGTGGTAAAATGTGTAGCTAGGGGCTTGGTAGTATCTGTGGTTTCAGAAACGCACCAGGAAATCTGGAGCGTATAACTTGTGGATGAGGACAGGGGGCTATAATTGCATTATCAATACATACGATGATAAACAGCTCCTGTCTAATATATAGCATCTTTTTCAGTCATGTTCTGGTCTTATTCTGTCATGCAAAAGAAATACACTCATCATTGTGCCCTTTCTTTTGCAAACTCAGAGACATAACCCTGTATGATTTATTTATTTTATTGTCATTTCTTCCCCTACCTGATAAATTATATGTATTTAGTAAATATTTAGGAATTAATTATTGAGCATTAAAATAATTAGGTACATATCAGGCACAGTAAGCAAAGGAGTATTGTCATTTGTCATAAAAGATCTTAATTTTTGTTGCTTATATTCTAACACGTTCTATGAATTATATAGTTTCTTAAGAATTATTAGATGCGTTAGGTAAGCATCAACCCCTACTTTTTTGTTCTTTACTCTCTTGCTGCTAACAGTATTGTCAAACTTTTGTTTAATTAAAAATCAATTTTGTACTTTTTTTTTTTCTGTGTTGCGACTTTACATTACACCTGGTGGTATCCAGGGTTCTCTCTTTTTTTTTTTTTTTTTTTATTTTTTATTATACCACAGTGAAACATACAATTACAAAGGTGATCATAATTGGTTCTTGGTAATACAGTATACCAGCACCCATCCCTCCACCAGTGCCCCATTTCCACCACCAATGTACCCCACCCCTCCTGCCCACCCCCATGCTGCCTTAATAGCAGGTACCCCAGTTTCCTCTCTTTTCTCTCTCTGTCTCTCTGTCTCTGCATCTCTCAGCCTCTTATTTTACACATTGTGGCTAACCCTGCAGGTATTTAAAGACACAGGCATCACTCTTGGTCGGGACTAGGGACTATAGGGAAATACAACTCTGGTCAAGTACCGGCAAGGCAAGAGACCTAAAACAGTCCTCTATCTAACACATTTTAGACTTTTAAAATAATATTTAATGCATTATTTAAAAAACATAAAATATGCTCAATTTCATGAAATCTTCAGAGGTCTGTAAATTTAGACGAAGTTATTTTTTTTTTTTGAATTTTGTTTTAATTTTATTTTTAACTTATTGTTGAATAGAAACATTTTCCAATAAAAAATGTATTTCTTTGAAGAGTTTACCAAATATGATTTCAAAAACCCATGTTAGAGGCTGGAGCAATAGCACAGTGGGTAGGGCATTTGCCTTCCATGCGACTGACCTGAGTTCGATCTCCGGCATCCCGTATGGTCCCCCAAGCACCTCCAGGAGTAATTCCTGAGTATAGAGCCAGGGGTAACCCCTGAGCATTATCGGGTGCCGGGTGTGACCCAAAAAAGAAAAAAATATATATAATTCCTTTTCTGGAAACATTTTTCTTAGTTGTATTCCTGAAGGTCCTGGGCTATGAAGAGTTTGCCAAAATTTTGGGCCAATAACTCCTTGATACTCTGAAATTAAGGAGTAATTTGGCCTGCAATGAGCAGTGAATCCATCTTGTGCAGGATGAAAGGTGTAAAAGTTTGGTCAAATTCTCATGGAGTGAGGGTTCCCCTCGACTCAGCCACTGCATAGTCTCTTGCTGGTGACCCTGCTGATTCTGATGTTTCCGCTGCTGCAGTTACTCGCGTTTCTCATGTGTGTGTTATATTTAACCATATCTTGGCTCCTGTCATCCATGCTGTAGATTTTCCCCCAAATGATTGTTGCTAGCAAGACTGAGCAATTCATGTTTCTCTGATACAGCTTCCACATTAATACAGTGACTAGTTAGATTTTAGAGTGGATGCTCAAAATATAAATAATGTATCTTAATACCCATTATCTGGAGAAATTCAACAGTAGACATAAAATCACATTTTATTTCTTAGTTTAAAATTGCATTTAAAATATGTTGATATTTCAAATACATTAATTATTAAAGCATACAGAAACTAAGGGAAATGTTGAGGCAGGAGGAAAATTCAATGATCAGTGTCAAAGGACATTATGAAAAGAATGTTATAAAAAAAAGAAAAGAATGTTATATCTAACTAATTTCTACTTTTGCTCTGAAAGGATGAACTTAAAATATCCCAGATGACTCCTGTAAAGCAAAGAGTGAATACTAACTCATATATTCCAATATTTTCAATAACAATTTAATAATATTTCTAAGAATTATAGTTCCACTCATGTATTTATTTATTGGTTTGAACTGTCTGCTAGGTAACACTTTATTGATTAGTATCGATGCTCAGCTCCTGACATAAAGCTCTCTAGCATTAATATAAAAGCCAACATTAAATGGGGTCGATGTTAAACATTGAGTTAACCACCGACCAGTTCCACATAAAAGCAAAAAGAAGACTAGAAGTTACAACATTTTTTGTTTTATAAAATCTTCCCCTTTTGGAGACTTTTGTTAAAGGGAATTCACTTGGGTAAAATGGGGCAGTTGAGTAAGTGTGTGTTTTGTTTTTTCCCTGCACTTGTGCTTCACTCCAGGTGGTGCTTGGTGATCCATATATGGTTCTAAGAATCAAACTGGGGTCACCAGGTTAACTGATTAACTTAAACCTGTTCTCTCTCTCTTTCCAGTCCATTGAGGATTTTTTTTGCTTTATATATTTTATTTTGACTTGTATCACTTGCCTTCCCATTGATCATCAGTTTGCTCAAGGGGGCACCAGTAATGTCTCCATTTGTCCCTATTGTGTGCTAGTGTAGCCCTAGGGCATCTGCTCTCTACAGGAACACAAAGAGCCTCAAACCATTCCTTCAGGTCAGGAGAATGAGAGCCATCATCACTACTGTTCTTGGCATATTTAATATGAAATGGGTGGCTTGCCAGGCTCTGCTGTGCCAGTGGGATACTCTCAGTAGTAGGTAGGCTCTAGTTCATTCATGCATTTTATTTTAATTTGTTTTATTTTATTTTCCCATTACACCTTTTATAAACACCATGGTTATGAAGGTGTTCATAGTGATTTGTTAACGATGTTCAATATACCATCACAAGTCCCACCAGTACTGTACCTTTCCAGGACATCTCCATTTCCCCACACACCCTTAAGCCTGCCTCCATAGCAGGCCCTCCATAATTTATTTTATTTTTATTATAATTTTCTATAAAATAATCAGAAACATATTTCCTCTAAAGAAAGTTTGTTAAGATTGTGTATCTCACTTTGGAGCCTTAAGCCCTTTTATAAGAAATTACTAATATGTTAGGGTTAAGCCTTCTATGTTGACATTTTATTAGTTGAGTTTGGATGCTTCTACATTACATCATCTAATCTGGGTTGCTACCCCCTTGTTATCATATTGTTTCAACCACAAAATCAAACATTTTTAACGAGGTGATACAGCTGGAGTTGGGGTTGTGTGTGTGACTGCCACAGCTTCCAGAAGTGTAGAGAAAAAAGGGGAGAGAGATATCTCGTCACTGACTCTGTGAAAGCCTGGAGATTGTTTTTAATAGGAAAGTTATATGAAGTTCACCCTGTCCTCCAGTAGTTAACCATTACTACCTTCAACTGATAGTGTTTGTGGATGTCATTAATTTTCCTCTATATTCTTTCTGTGAATCTCTTTCTTATAGACAATGCTGTAATAGTGATTGCATGCAAATTGGCAAATATGGTTTATTTTCAGAGCTTCTAAATTGATAAATTGAAAGGTTATGTTTTTGATATATCAATTTGTGCTTGAACAGCAGTGGGAACCATTAGTTTCTTCTTTTAAATTCATAAATACATCTCAAATGATCTATGGAGTATATTTAATATTCATATTTTAACTACTTGAATGTGATAAATTGACGATAGATGTTTTAATTTAAAAGATCTATGGAGTTCATACTTAACATAATACTTCAGTATTATGTAAATACATTACATATTTACATTACATATTTACATACAATACATTCAACATTTCACTTCAGTGATGCTGCTGACTGCCTCTTTAATATAAAGTTCTAAGTTTCAAATTCTCTAATATTTAAGTCCTATAAAATAGTATATGAGTAATTTTCATTTTTACATCCTCTGTTTTGAAATCCAAACCCTCTGGCTTGTTCTATTGCTTTTAGAAGAGGAATTGTTTTTTCCTAACACACTGCCTTCTTACGTTTCCCTTTTTACCATATATAAACTATAGGTATTCTCATTTCTTTTCTAATGTCAGATTTTACAATGAACATGTGAACACTAATATTCAAGTCCAACTGACAAAATCTTAAGATACTATTCAAGTTGGTTATATTTGGTATTTTAAACTATTGATTTTTATTACATCATGGTGAAAAGCACTGCATTCATTGTTGGAGAACAAGGTTATCTTTTTTTATTTCTTTCATGAGGTAGACAGTATTGCAGGAGGTCTGATGGTGTTAAAAAAATCAGACTTATCATTTGTTTCACATTATCTTTCAGCCCATATTTATTCACATAGTTTGGATGTCTAAAAGTCAGCCATATAAAATAGCTGCTTCTAATCTGAATGTCCTTAACCATAGGACGTTTCCCTATTAGAATAATTCTGGCAACTGTTAATCACTTTTTTAATTTTTACTTTTTTTAAGGCATTAGCTGCTCACTTCCTTTTGTGTCTTCTTTAGTCCTGAATAAAATGAGAGAGTAGAGCCCTTTCTTTTTAGAAATAGTGTCTTGATATACTTATTACATTAAATAACAAATTCAGTGTTTAGCAAGTACTAAAGTCTCAAGTGCTCAATTTAAGCATTAATTAACTGTTTTATTTCCTCATTGCTCTCCTAATTGTTCATTTTTCTCCCAGATACTTGAATACTGCTAATGTGCATTAACTGCTGTCTTTTCTATAATTCAGACAATTTCAATATTGTACATACACATACTAATTTTCAGCATTACATTCCAGTAATTTATAATGCAATACAATTTTATATAAGTCTCAAAGATATAGAATATCTTATTAAGAAGTATTTTTATTTGTTTGGTTAATTTTGGGCTGTATCTTGTAGTGCTCAGAGCTTTATACTGACTCTGCACTCAGGAAACACTCCTGGCAGTCTCAGGAGACCATCTGGGGTGCTGGAAATTGAACCTGGCTCAGCTGCATACATGTACCCCAACTGCTGTACTATCTCTCTGGCTTCTAAAAAGTATCATTAAGATGACATCTCATATTAAAGATATAATAAAGACTTAAATATACACAATAAGGTGGCAGCAAAGAAACAGGGAGCTACAAGACTAATGATCTGATTGACAGAACTGAACTTGTAGAAAAGAGGAATTTGAATGGTTGGGACCTTTGTGATCTTGGGGGCAGTAAGAAGGTACTCTGGAAATGAGTGTGGGGTTAGAATGATGTGCACATGAAGCCATCAGTAACGGTACTGTAAGTAACAATATATCAATCACTTGTCTCACTTGTCTTCTCACTGTTCATTGAATAGCTTGAGCGGGCACCAGTAACATCTCCATAACTCCTGGCGCATGCTAGTGTAGCCCAAGGGCATCCTCTTGCTCCAGGATCACGAAGAGCCTCAGACTGTTCCTTCCGGTCATGGGAATGAGGTCTATAATTGATGCTGGTTTTTGGCATATCAAATACGACACAGGTAGCTTGCCAGGCTCTGCCATATAAATAAAAATTATATTTAATATACTTTATGGATTCAGGTCTGACATTGAGATCTTTAATCCATTTTGAACTGATTTTTGTGCAAGGTGTTAGACACAGGTCCAAATTCATTTTTTTACATGTAGCTGTCCAGTTTTCCCAGCACCACTTGTTGAAGAGGCTTTCCTTACTCCAGTTTGGACTCTTTGCACCTTTATCAAAGATTAACTGATCATGTCTTTGAGGGTGGGTGTCAGGATACTCAACTCTATTCCATAGGTCCACCAGTCTGTTTTTATTCCAGTACCACGCTGTTTTAATTACTGCTGCTTTGTAGTACAGTTTGAGGTTGGGAAAGGTGATGCCTCCCATCTTCTTCTTCCCAAGGATTGCTTTAGCTATCCGTGGGGGCTTATTATTCCATATGAATTTCAGAAGTGTTTGGTCAATTTCTTTTAAAGAATGTCATGGGAATCCTTATAGGAACCGCATTGAATCTGTACAAAGCTCTAGGGAGTATTACCATCTTAACAATGTTAATTCTCCCCATCCATGAGCAGGGAATGTGTTTCCATTTCCTCGTGTCCTCTTTTATTTCTTGAAGCAGTGTCTTGTAGTTCTCTTTGTATAGATCCTTTACACACTTGGTTAAGCTGATTCCTAGGTATTTGATTTTCTGTGGCACAATTGTGAATGGAATCGATTTCTTAATATCCCTTTCTTCTCTTTCGTTATTTGTGTATAGGAAAGCCACCGACTTTTGGGTATTGATTTTGTACCCTGCCACTCTACTATACCTATCTATTGTTTCTAAGAGTTTTTGGGTCGAGAGTTTAGGGTTCTCTAGGTATAATATCATGTCATCTGCAAATAATGATAGCTTGATTTCTTCCTTGCCTATCTGGGTGCCCTTAATGTCCTTTTTCTTCTCTGATTGCTATGGCGAGTACCTCCAGTACTATATTGAATAAAAGAGGTGAGAGAGGGCAACCTTGTCGTGTTCCTGATCTTAAGGGGAAGGCTTTCAATTTTTCCCCATTGAGAATGATACTCGCTGTGGGCTTTTGGTAGATGGCTTTGACTATCTTGAGGAAGCTTCCTTCAATTCCCATTTTCTGGAGGGTTTTAATCATGAATGGGTGCTGGATCTTGTCAAATGCTTTTTCTGCATCTATCGATAGGACCATATGGTTTTTATTTTTTTCTCTTATTGATGTGATGTATTATGTTGATTGATTTGCGAATGTTGAACCATCCTTGCATTCCCGGGATGAATCCTACTTGGTCATGATGTATGATCTTTTTGATGAGTCTTTGGATTCTGTTTGCTAGTATTTTGTTGAAGATCTTAGCATCTGTGTTCATCAAGGAGATTGGTCTGTAATTTTCCTTCTTTGTATTGTCACTCCCCTGCTTTGGGTATCAGGGTGATATGCGCCTCGTAGAAGCTGTTTGGGAGTGTTTCTGTTTCTTCTATTTCCTGGAAGAGCTTGAACAGGACTGGCAGTAGGTCCTCCTTAAAGGTTTGGTAGAATCCGCCAGTGAACCCATCTGGACCTGGGCTTTTGTGTTTGGGCAGACTTTTAATTACTGTTTCAATTTCCCCGATGGTGATAGGCTTATTTAGGTATTGGAGGTCTTAGGAAAAACCCTCCACGACATCGATGCTAAAGACATCTTCAAAGGTGAAGCACCATTAACAAAGCAACTAGAAGAAAATATAAATATATGGGACTACATGAAACTGAAGAGCTTCTGCACCTTGAAAGAAACAGTGACCAAGATAGAAAGACAGTCGACGGAATGGGAAAGAATATTCACCCAGTACCCATCTGATAAGGGGTTAATATCCAGGATATATCAGGCACTGGTACAGCTATATAAGAAAAAAACAGCCAACCCCATTAGAAAATGGGGAGAGGAGATGAACAGAAACTTTGACAAGGAAGAAACCGAATGGCCAAAAAGGCATATGAAAAAATGCTCATCATCCCTAATCATCAGAGAGATGCAAATCAAAACAACAATGAGATATCACCTCACACCACAGAGAATGGCCCATATCCAAAAGGGTAAAAGCAACAAGTGCTGGCGTGGATGTGGGGAAAAGGGGACTCTCATACACTGTTGGTGGGAATGTCGACTTGTACAACCTTTCTGGAAAACAATATGGACATTCCTCCAAAGACTAGAAATTGAGCTCCCCTTTGACCCAGCCATACCGCTCCTGGGAATATACCCTGGAAAGCCAAAACGCACAGCGGAAACACAATCCGCACTTTTATTTTCATAGCAGCACTATTCACAATAGCCAAAACCTGGAAACAACCAGTATGCCCGAGAACTGATGACTGGATAAAGAAACTGTGGTACATCTACACAATGGAATACTATGCAGCTGTCAGAAAAAATGAAGTTATGAAATTTTGCTATAAATGGATGGATATGGAAAGAATCATGTTGAGTGAAATTAGTCAGAAGGAAAGGGAGAGACATAGAATGACTGCATTTATTTGCATGGCATAAATATACTAGGTGATCTTACCAAAAGTGGAAATTACCACAAGGGTGTGGGAGTCAGAGGTTGGTTTAGATAGAGAAAGGAACATGAGTGAATAAATGTCTAAAGTTCTGATGCTAACATAGAACTGAGCATTAAAGACAGACAAAAAATGCAAATGATGGCTTCTAAGTGTACGTAGTGCAACCCACAATGTGTGCGAGAAGGAGGAGAGAGAGAGGGAGAGGAGAGGAGATAAAGAACCTGCCATTTAGGCGGGATGTGGAGGGGGAGGGAATTGGGGACATGGGTGGTGGCTGAGGGGCACTGGTGGAGGGCAGGGTGCTGGAACACTGTGTGACCGAAACCCCCAAGCGTGAACAACGTTGTAATTGTATATCTCACGGTGGTATAATAAAATGTTAAAAAAAAATAAAATAAAAGCTTTGTGGAACTGCAAAAAAAAAATTATATTTAATAAAAAAAAGGAAAAAAGTAAATTAATTTTTGTAAGCCTAAAACACAATATTCACTACGTTAATCTAAGACTCTGAAGGAGGTGCGTTGGAGAGTGACGAATGCAACTGCTGGGATGGCTATTGTGGCTTTTCAGTCCTCTTCCCACTCTGCCCTGAAAAGCTAGAAAACCTCTGTTCCATTGGGGCAGAGTTGGTTCCTCTGTCAAGTTCAAGTTGAAGTTCGCCTGTATATCATTGATTTTGAAACTGTAAAGGCACATTTTTAGACTCAGACTTTTATGAACCCTTTTTCATATTGTGTTCACCTCTCATTAGAGAGGATTCATTTTGCTATACACAGCAATAGAAATTCTGCAGTGACAATCAAATCAGTTCTGAAAACATGAAAATACATAGGTTTGTTTTGCTCAAAACCTTGAGTTACCCTGCACGTTTTTTAGCGATTTGCATGACAGTGGTATAAAAATGGTATCACAAAAATGCCAATTGACACTTGAATTGTTACAGAGATTAAGATATGAAATATACCCAAGAGGGCGTTTCATCTATTTATATACATTTTAGATGCCTTTATCTCCGATGGCACTGATTTTTAGATTATAAGGATTTACTAAAAATATAAGCTGTTATAAAATTACAGTATATTCTTTCCCCTTTATATTATTAGATATAGCAGCTTTTGATTCAAAACTGGACTGCTTTAGTCAATGGTCATAAGCAAAATGATATAAGTAGTGACTTTAAAACTTCTTTCACAATGTTGCTTACCATCTTGGGCCAGAGATATAGGAGAAGGGCTTAGGCATGTCCCTTGCAAGTAGCAGACCCTGGTTCAATTTTTTGGTACTGTATAGAATCTGCTAAGAATATCCCAAAGTAATCACTGAGCACAGAACTAGGAGTAAGTCCTAAACATTACTGGGCATGACCCCCAAACAACAGAACAATTTAAAAATATTATTGGTGGGGCTGAAGTGATAGTGAAACAGGTAGGGCATTTACTTGCATGTGTCCAACCAGGGGTTCTATCCCCAGCATCCCGTATACTCCCCTGAGCACTACCAGAAGTAGTTCCTTAGTACAGAGCCAGGAGTAACCACTGAGCATTGCTGGCTGTGATCAAAAATACCCATCACTGGGTATTTACCCTTTAGATACTTTTATTGACAGGTCTACATAGACCAGCCCACCAAATGATGAGAACTATATTACTGAGTAACTAGCCTGGCAAGCTACCTGTGTCTTACTTGATATGCCAAATACCAGTAAGAATTATAGACCTCATTCCCATGACCTGATAGAATGGTTTGAGGCTCTTTAAGTTCCTGGAGCTAGCAGATGCCCTTGGGCAACACTAGTATGTGACAGGACGTATGGAGATGTTACTGGTGCCTGCTCAAGCAAATCGATGATCAACGGGAAGACAAGTGACAAGTTAATCACCAGGCTTGCTGGTGAGGTTATTTGTGATAAGTAGCCCAGCTTATCTTTGAATTACTCTCAAATGCAGGAGTTAACCTAAATGAGATTAGCCAATTCTTACCCAGATAAGCAAATTTTTGAGGTATGTAAAAGCTGTATTCAGCCATTGAATTTTGATTAGTTTAAGAAGCAAAATTAAATTGATACAGAATATAAAAGAAGTATACTATTAATTATATAGAGAGTGATTATATCATATAGTTATATATTATGAAGCTTATAATGTCAAAATGTTGACAAAGAAACTTCTATAAGTATGTGCTAAGTTGAAGAATAATAGTTTAATATAAAATAGTACAAAGAAAGTAGGATTTGGGTAAATATAGGTAAATAGAAAGGATATTGTAACTTAGGAAGACATTAACCAGTACAGCTGAGAGGTCAGGGCAAAATAAGACTTGAATATAAAGTTCTACTTTTCATTGTTTTGATGGAATATATCAAATGATGTCATAGCTCTACTGGATTATTAGCTTTAACTCCAACATAGGCCATCTGCGGTGACAGCTTCAGAAAGAATCTTAACTATTATAATTTCTTAACTTATATTAGGTTATTCTAAATGAAATGAAGAGTAGAACTGTGCTACCATATTTGCATAAGGTTTATGCAATGTGGTTTTGGGAAAAACAAGTTTATCATGTTTTCACTAAATACTTTCTAAAGCTGTTTAAGTGTTTTTATTTTACTGTTTCCAAATTGGGAATGAGATTTATTAAAAGCTTGTAATTATCCTTTTTCTCTATCTCAAAGGGCATATGCTATCATTCATTTCCATTTGAAATAATAAAACTATAATTTTACTTTTAGATATATGACAAGATAAAGCAAAATTGAGTTATTGTAACTAATTACCTGACGTGTCTGATGAAAATTGTCATAATGAATCTTGTTTAAAATGTATGCGCATGCATGAGAGCTCAAATTTAAGCTAATATGCTTTTCATTGTTCCTAAATTCTCAATGTTAGGTAATTCTTATTTCCTCTTCAGGTCATCTTCAGAGATCATCAGGGTAGCCTTTTTCTCCACACTGGTGTAGGGCAGTTCTCCTGTAGATTTTCTAAGGGCTATTCCTAATTCTCTGGAACTTCTTTTCAGCCTGTATCTAAACTTCCATTAGATGATATGTCCTCTCATGGAATTTTAAGCTTGTTGAGTGTAAAGACCAAAAATATTTACATGTAATCTTATTAATCCCCTGGAGCTTATTTTTTGGGATCAGAAGGTGAAGAGAACTTTTTTTGGTGCATATATGAAGTTTCATTTCAAATTCGAACAGGGGAAGTGTGAACTAAAATTTTCTTAGAGATAATTTAAGTTTATACATGGAAAATATTTCATATAATTAAGAAATGGAAGAGTAGTTGAGCCCCAAAAAGACAGAGGCTTAGAGGGTTAGTTAGGTCACCTATGTTACAGGGACTTTCTTTGAAGTGAAGAGATATTATGTAGGTTTTAGATCTTAATCACTAAATTTCAATGTCCCACTTGTTTATCTTTGCTTCAAATAACTTGGCTAATGGCATCGGATCATTGAAGATGACTCTAGATTCAATGGCATGAAATACTCCAACTATGACTTCTTGAGTATAATTTCTGGATTCGATTCTAATTTTAAGGTCTGTAATGCATTTTTATTTTACTTTTATGTAGGCTGTTAAAATTCATTTCGCAATGTGACTGATCAGTTTCCCCAGCGCCAGTATTAAAGAGGATTTCCTTGCTCCACTTCAACTCTTTTGCCCCCTTTTAGAAGATTAATTATCTGTATATGTGTGTATCTGTTTCTGGACTTTCAGTTTTATTGCTTCAGTCTGAGGCTTTTTCTTCCAGTATGACACTGTTTTTATTGCTCCACATTATAGTATTGTTTGAAGTTGGAAAAGAGAAGCCTCCCATCTTTTTTTCTAGAATTGCTTTTGCTATTCAGAGATTTTCTTACTCTAGATAAAGTTCATCAGTTTCATCTGTATCTTTTAAAAAATATTACATGTATTTCTATAGGAACTATATTGAATCTATATAATGCTTTGCAAAAGACTGTCATTTTGAGGATATTAACCTTTTCAATCAGTGAACAAGTGTTTCCATTTCCGTGTGTTGTTGCAGGACTCCTAAGGGCCGCTGCATCTGCTCTGGATTGCCTCCTGCAAATAACTTCGTAGATAAGGGGGTAGTCTAAATGTGGCAGTTTATCCGACCATGTATGCTGTACTAGCTGGTATAAATATTCTCCCATGCTACCACAATCATCGTGGGACTAGCTAGATCTTACCAGCATATTAGCCTGGCCACATAGGACACCTAAGTAATTAGATCAGAGAGAAATGCTGTTTGCTTCCAAGCAAACAAGCATGGCTCCCTGATATACTCAAAGGCAACTAAAATATAAAACTACAATGAAGTAGAAGAGACTTGTGAAGGCTTGGAGAAATATTTAACTGGCATTAGTATTAGTCTTTGGTACAGACATGTCATCTCAGAAACCCCCTTCTCTACCCTATAAAGGCATTCCCAGGCAGATCTTGGCTCAAAACATTAGCATACTAAAGGGCCTAGGTGAGGTGCAGGGAGGGATTACCTAAGGGCATTTGACCTTCCCTGCTTTCCATAACAGTGGGAGGAAGGTCTGAGTTGCAGGGGGTGTAAACTAGCCGGTTTTCTCTCTCGTGCACTTCTTTTTTGGGCTCTTTGTGAGCACCCTTCTTGGAAGTCTTTTCTTCTCCTTTTACAAAGCCTTTACACGTGGTGGCCACCATCTTGGCCTACACGTGGCTGGGGTTCTAGCCTGGAATCCTAAGCACTGGGCTTTTCCTTTTGCTGATTTGTATGCCTGAACCTGTGATAAGTAAAGCCTTTTAAAACTGCATCAGATTCCTGAGTTTTCATCCATTTCTCGCCGGCTTCGGAGGTAGAAGGGATCTGGCGTCCCGGCACTGTCGGGGACCCCGGCGGAGCCCCCTACAGTGTGTCTTCTTTTATTCCTTTCAGTAGTATTTTGTAGTTTTCTTTATATCAGTTGTTTACCTCGGATAAGCTCATACTTAGGTATTTGATTGTCTGAGGCTGGATTTGTGATGGGAATTTTTAAAATTTATGTCTTCTATTATTTGCATAAAATAATGAAAGTCAGATTTCTTCATATTGATTTTTATAGTCTGACACTTCGCTTGTACAAATCCTTCTTTTTCTTTCTCTTTCTCTCTCTCTCTCTTTCTTTCTTTCTTTCTTTCTTACTTTCTTACTTTCTCTCTTTCTCTTTCTCTCTTTCTTCTTTCTTTCTTTCTTTCTTTTCTTTCTTTCTTTCTTTCTTTCTTTCTTTCTTTCTCTCTCTCTCCCTTTCTTTCTTTCTTTTTCATTCTTTCTTTCTTTCTTTCTCTTTCTCTTTCTTTCTTTCTTTCTTTCTTTTTCTTTCTTTCTTTCTTTCTTTCTTTCTTTCTTTCTTTCTTTCTCTCTCCCTTTCTTTCTTTCTTTTTATTCTTTCTTACTTTCTTCTTTCTTTCTCTTTCTTTCTTTCTTTCTTTCTTTCTTTTTCTTTCTTTCTTTTTTCTTTCTTTCTTTCTTTCTTTTTCTTTTCTTTCTTTCTTTCTTTCTTTCTTTCTTTCTTTTCTTTCTTTCTTTCTTTCTCTCTCTCTTTTTTTCTTTCTTTCTTTCTTTCTCTCTCTCTTTTCTTTCTTTTTTTTTCTCTCTCTTCCTCCCTCCCTCTCTGCCTCCCTCCCTCCATCTCTCCCTCCCTCTCTCCCTCTGTCCCTCCTTCCCTTCCTTTTTCTCCTTCCTTCCTTCCTTTTCTCCTTCCTTCCTTCCTTTCCTTTTCTCCTTCCTTCCTTCCTTCCTTCCTTCCTTCCTTCCTTCCTTCCTTCCTTCCTTCCTTCCTTCCTTCCTTCCTTCCTTTCCTTCCTTCCTTCCTTCCTTCCTTCCTTCTTTTTTCCTTCCTTCCTTCCTTCCGGCTGATTGGGTCACACCTGCAATGCTGTGGATTACTCCTGGCTCTTCACTTAGGAATTACTCCTGGCAGTACTTGAGAACCATATGGGATGCTGGACATTATACCAGGGTTGGCCACTTACAAGGGAAACATCTTACCTGCTGTACTATCCTCAAGCCCCACCCAAATATTTTATTTTTAAGTGCTTTTTTAGCATCACCAATAATGAGAATTTTACTTTGTGCTTTTCCAGTTTAGATGACTGTAATCCCCACCCCCTCTCCCACTCTCACCACCCAATTGCTAACGCTAGGATTTCCAATATTATATTAATGGCAGTTATTTGAAATTCTGTAACACAAGATTATCCCACCCAAACGGCAGAGCCTGGCAAGCTACCCATGTCGTATTTGATATGCTAAATAGCAGTAAAATTATAGACCTCATTTTCATGACCTAATGGAATGGTTTGAGGCTCTTTATGTTCCTGGAGTGAGCAGATTCCCTTGGACTACACTAGCATGTGACAGGATGTGATGTTACTGGTGCCTGCTCAAGCACATCGATGATCAACGGAAACACAAGTTATACAAGTGAAGTAATTGAATATTAAGGAACAGAGTGGGTAGTCTTATCTTTTGCCTGTAGTCAGTGGGAAGGTGTTCACATTTTTGCAATTGGGTATAACGTTCTCTGGGGCTTGTGAAAAATGGCTTTAACTATATTGAATAAATTCCCTTTAATCTTCATTTTAATGAGAGTTTTTTACCATGAATAGGTATTGCAGCTTGTGAAATTCTTTCTCTGCATATATTGATAAGATGATTTGATTATTTTCTGTATTTATATGGTGCATTTTTTGTTTGTCTTGCTTATATTAAATCATGCTTGTATATTGGGATGAATCCCACTTGGGCATCATGTGTGATATTTCTGTGTATTGTTAGATTTTGTTTGATAAAATTTTGAGGATATCTGGACCAGAGCAATAGCCCAGCATGTAGGGCATTTGCCTTGCACGCAGCCGGCCCATGGCGGCCCAGGTTCGATCCCTGGCATCCCATATGGTCCCCGAGCATTGCCAGGAGTAATTCCTGGGCAAAGAGCCAGGAGTAACCCCTGAGCATCACCGGGTGTGACCCAAAAAAAAAAATAATAATTTTGAGAATATCTATGATTATATTTATCAGGGATATAGGTCAAAGTTAACATACTTGTACACAAAAGAAATGAAGATCATAAAAAAAGATATCCCACTGGCTGAGGGAAAATCCACTCACCATTCTTTTGATAAAGCATTACTATACAAGTTATATGAAGCACTGGGATAAACTTTCAAGCAGAAATACAACACTCCTCATCAAAAAATTGGGGTAAGAAATAAATAGGAATTTCTTCAAAGACATATATAGTGGCCAAATGGTTATGGAAAAAAAATGCTCTGCATCACTCATCATCAGAGAAATGCAAATCAGAACCATGAGATTTTTTTTAAAAATTTTTTATTATACCACCGTGAAACATACAATTACAAAGGGGTTCATTATTGGTTCTTAGTAATACAGTATACCAGCACCCATCCCTCCACCAGTGCCCTATTTCCACCACCAATGTACCCCACCCCTCCCGCCCACCCCAGGCTGCCTTAATAACAGGTACCCCAGTTTCCTCTCTTTCTCTCTCTGTCTCTCTCTCTGTCTCTGCATCTCTCTCCCTCTTATTTTACACATTGTGGCTAGCCCTGCAGATATTTAGAGTTTATCACTTAAGTCTCTTTGTGTATATTCAATGGTGAGTTTTAATCTGCCATTACCATTTCCCACATTTAGTAAAACACTGGTATCTATTTATGTCCTAATTATGAATGCAGTCATTCTATGTCTGTCCTTTTCCTTCTGACTAATTTCACTCAGCATGATAGTCTCCATGTCCATCCATTTGCAGGTAAATTTCATAATTTCATCTTTTCTGACAGCCACATAGTATTCCAGTGTAGATGAACCACAGTTTCTTTAGCCAGTCCTCTGTTCTCGGGCATTTAGGTTGTTTCCAGATTCTAGCTATTGTTAATAGCGCAGAGATGAATAAAGAAGTACAGATAGTGTTTCGGCTATGTGTATTTTGGTCTCTCAGGTATATTCCCAGGAGTGCTATTGCTGGATCAAATGGGAGCTCAATATCTAGTTTTTTGAGGAATGCCCATATTGTTCTCCGAAAGGGCTGGACCAGTCGGCACTCCCACCAACAGTGGATCAGAGTCCCCTTTTTCCCCACACCCACGCCAGCACTGGTTGTTCTTGCTGTTTTGGATGTGTGCCTGTCTCTGTGGTTTGACATGGCACCTCATTATTGTTTTGATTTACATCTGCCTGATGATTAAAGATGAAGAGCACTTTTTCATATGCCTTTTGGCCATTCCAATTTCTTCTTTTTGGAAGCTTCTGTTCATTTCTTCTCCCCATTTTTAATGGGGTTGGTTATTTTTCTTGTGGAGTGCTACCAGTGCCTGATATATCCTGGATATTAACCCCTTGTCAGATGGGTATTGGGTGAATATCCTTTCCCACTCTGTGGATTGTCTTTGTATCTTGGTCACCGTTTCTTTTGAGGTGCAGAAGCTTTTAAGTTTTATATAATCCCATTTGCTTATCTTTGCTTCCATTTGCTTGGTCAGTGGTGTGCTGTCTTTAAAGATACCCTTTCGTTTTGATGTCGTAGAGCGTTTCTCCTATGTTTTCTTCGATGTACCTTATAGATTCATGTCTGATGTTGAGATCTAGAATCCTTTTGATCTGACTTTTGTGCCTGGCGTTAGAAGGAGGTCTAAGTTCATTTTTTTACACGTAGCTGCCCTGTTTTCCCAGCACCATTTGTTGAAGCGGCTTTCTTTGCTCCACTTAATATTTTTTGCTCCTTTATCCAAGATTAAGTGGTTGTATATTTGAGAATGTGTTTCAGGATACTCAGTTCTATTCCATAGGTCTACAGGTCTGTCTCTATACCAATACCAAACTGTCTTAATTACGACTGCTCTGTAGTAGAGCTTGAGGTTGGGGAAAGTGATACCTCCCATCTTCTTTTTCCCAAGAATTGCTTTAGCTATTCGTGGAGTTTTATTATTCCATGCAAATTTCAGGAGTGTTTGTTCAATTTCTTTGAAGAACATCATGGGTATCTTTATAGGGACTGCATTGAATCTGTATAAATCTCTAGGGAATATTACCATTTTGATAATGTTAATCCTTCTGAACGGGTGTTGAATCTTGTCAAATGCCTTTTCTGAATCTATTGATATGATCATATGGTTTTTATATTTCTTTTGTTGATGTGATGTATTATGTTGATTGACTTGCGGATGTTGAACCATCCTTGCATTCCCGGGATGAATCCCACTTGGTCATGGTGTATAATCTTTTTTGATGACTCTTTGAATTCTGTTTGCTAGTATTTTGTTGAAGATCTTAGCATCTGTGTTCATCAGGGAGATTGGTCTGCAGTTTTCCCTTTTTTGTGGCATCTTTTTCTGCTTTGGGTATTAGGGGTGATATGTGCCTCGTAAAAAGCTATTTGGGAGTGTTTCTGTTTCTTCAATTTGCCGGAAGAACTTAAAAAAGAATTGGGAGTAGGTCCTCTTTAAAGGTTTTGTGGAACTCACTGGTGAATCCATCTGGACCTGGGCTTTTGTGTTTGGGGAGACTTTTGATTACCGATTCTGTTTCCTCGTTGGATATAGTTTTGTTGAGGTATTCCACATTTTCTTGTTGCAGACTTGGGAAGCTATAGGAATTCAGGAATTTGTCCATTTCTACTAGGTTCTCTTGTTTCATGGCGTACAGGCTCTCATAGTAATCTCTGATGATCTTTTGAATTTCTGAGAACTACGAGATTTTAAATCATACTAAAGAGACTGGCGCAGATCATAAAGCAGGAAAACCAAACTTTGGCACTAACTAGGGGGATATGATCCTCATTTCCTGCTGGTAGAATGTAGACTGGCCAGGCCTTTATGGAAAATAATTTGGACACTTCTCCTAAAACAAATATTGTGCTCCCATAAGAACCAGCAATACTACCCCTTGGCATTTGCTGAGGGGTACAAACAGAGTATTCAAAAACAAATAATTGTACTCTCATGTTCAGTGCAGCCCTGTCCACAAAGCCAAAATATGGAAACAGTTGTAATGTCCAAGAGCTGTGCTGCCCATCGGCCCCATGTGGAAGCAACCCATGGAGCTGACGTCCCAGTAAGGGGCTCGGCCATCCCCTGGCCGAGTCCAACATTGCTCCCGGAGGGTTTGCTCTCATGAGTGGGGGATAGACCATGCTGGCCGGACTCGGAGTGTACTTTTGGGCCCTGCCCTTGCCTCCGCCTCCATGCCAGTTGCCCCGGAAGAGAGAGACCCACCCATGCCAGACCCACATGTCCCTTGGCGCACAGCCTCTTTGCAGCTGCAAGATATTTTTATAGGATACTGAATTTTGCATAAAGTTCTTCCCAATTTCTTTCACATTTATGCTTAGTAAACAGCTATAGACATGTTTTAACTGATACCAGTAAGTCTGGCAAGAAACCAGAGCAAGTCACACATCATGCAGTTAGTCATTCTCTACATCCAGACTCCATATTTCCTCAGAGCTCCATCCTAGAGAAAACCTTATCTTCCCCCCTTTAAGTTTCATCAGTAAATGCTTGGGTTGAGAGCCTTCTACTGAGACTATACCACCTACATGGTAAAGCCTGGCAAGCTGCCATGTTTTATTTACTTTTTATGCCAAAGACTTGTAACTATTATGGACCTCAGTTCCATAACCTGAAGAATGGTTTCAGGCTCCTGTCCCTGTAGCAAGTAGATGCCCTTGGGTTGCACTTGCTTGTGACAGGACTAATGGAGATGTTACTAGTGCCCACTCAAGCAAATCGATGAACAAAGGGAAGACAGTGATACAGTGATACAAACAGAGTATTCAGAAAACAAATAATAGTACTCCCATGTTCAGTGCAGCCCTGTCCACAAAGCCAAAATATGAATAGTTGTAATGTCCAAGAGCTTTGATTGAATAAACAACCTGAAACATCTATGTGATGGGTCAATACAGAATTTGGCTGTAAGAACATGAAATCATGCCACTTGCCTGTATGTGAATGGATCTGGAGAATATCATGCTGAGTGAAGTTAGTCAGAAGGACAGATAAGAATGATTGCTCTCATATGCAAGGTATGAAGAAAATATTAGGTAAGAACAAATGCTCACAGTGACAGAAGTTCAGAATTAGTCTTCTGAAAGGATCTTACTACGGATAGTGGTGGGAGGTTTTGGGGGAAAGTTAGACCAGGGGTTTGAGTGGATGTTGAATTAGAACAATGATGGTGGGGAGTAGCAAACAGTATAATGAAGGGTGTGGTACAGAATTATTTATGCAAAAAACTCGACCATTAACAGTATTGCAAACCATGGTACCTAAAAGTATATTTAAAATAATAAGTCATTGTTCATATACTGCATCAATTTCACCACTAAACGTCAATTCTGTTTTTCACCATAATGCTGTAACCTTATATTGGATTTACCAATCTTTATCTTTACTTGATAGTCACTAATTGGTCTTATAATCATAAATGTTATATTTTGTTTATTTAGTTCACTTGTTTCTCTGTATAAATAATTTGAAATATATGGTATTTGGCATATTTTACTAAACATAATACCCTCTAGACTCAGCCATGATGCTGCAAATGGCAGGATTCCTCTTTATATCTACCTTATGTGTATGGGTGTATTTACGTGTGTGTGTGTTTGGTTGTTGTGCATGCACCCATATTCTTTCTCTTTTCTTCTCATTGAGCACTTAGTAAGTTTCCAGTTCTTGACTGTGTAATTAATGCGCAATAAACAGAGGATGAATATACCTCTTCAAAAGACATTTTAAGGAAAATATTTAGAAGTTGGGAAACTGGATCATAGGTAATTTTTAGTTGCTGTTCCTTTATTTTTAAGTAATCTGCATATTGTTTTCCATAGTGTATGAACTAGCTTACTTTCTCACCCTCAAAGATTTTCTTCTTTCATTGCCTCTCTTGTTTTCTGAATAATACTTTTTACAGATGTAAGATGATGTATTTTTGTTGTTTTAATATATACTTCCTAATAGTTATTGGTACACATTTTTTATATTCCTGTTCACTTGCCTTCCTGTTGTTCATCAATTTGCTCCAGTGGGCACCAGTGGCATCTCCATACATCCTGATGTGTGCTAATGTAGCCCAACGGCATCTGCTTGCTCCAGGAACACAAAGAGCCTCAACTATTCCTTGAGGTCATGGGAATGAGGTCTATAATTGTTACTGGTTTTTGGCATATTCCTGTTGGCTATATTTATTTTTTCTTTGAGTGTTTAGTCACTTTTTAAACAATTTGTGTTGTTTTATGAGTACCTTATATATTTTACTTATGTTCCTCGTGAAAAGTTTAATATGAAAGTTTAATATGTTTCATTTCTTAGGTTGTACTTTCATTCAGATATAGAATTATTTTCTTTTTAGAAACTTTAAGTTCATCTGCTCAATTCATATATTTTGCTTTAGTTTCTTTTTGCCATTATATTCAAGACCTCAGACAATCTCTAAGGTCATTGAAGGAGTGAATAACCCACATTTTTAATCTATGAATTTTATATTTAAGATTTCATATCCAAGTCTTTATCCATTTTAAATTAATTTTTATATATGGCGATTTTGTCTAATTATTTTGCATGTTTTTATTTAAAATATTTTCCTTATTTCTTTGTATGTTATTTAAATATATAATTTGTATATATTTAACTATATATAATATATATTAAATATACATTTATATTCTGTTATTATATATAATTGTATAATATAAATATTATATCATATAGAATTGTATGATAGAAATATTATACAATTATATATCAATATATTATATATTTGTATATATACAAAGCTCAACCTGGATGGTTGATGGTCTGACAGAAAAAGACTGGGCCCCTGGGATGAATCCAGATCCATGGCACAGCCTGGCAAGCTACCCATGCTGTGGGTATACCCAAAACAGTATATACCAAAAACAGTAACAATAATGGACCTCATTCCCAATGAATGAGACATTACTGGTGCCCACTTGAGCAAGTTGATGAACAATAAGAAGACAAGTGATACAAATGAAGTGATTCAAAGCTCATTTGTAGTAAATTGCATTTCTATTTCTGTGCTCTCAATTATATTCCCCTGACTGGTGCATCTATTTGTATTTCAAATTCATATGCTGTTTTGTAGAGTCTTCTATTTTATTTTGAGCTTTGATATTGTTCTTTTTTTTCAGGGATTGAGACTGCAGGGTTAAGATGGATGAAACTATATTATAGTTTGAGATTATCCTTTTTATTTTACAGGAAATGGAGTGGGGAATGGCAGGAGTAAGTCAGGAGCTTTAAAGTGTTTGGTTGCCCCTTGATAGAGATGCTCCAGAAATGGTAATGTAGGTAAAGGAAAGTTTGTTAGCTCAGTGCCTAGGACCCCTTGGGCTGGAGAGAGTCAAGAGAGCTGATGCATTGTAACACATACATTAATGCTTTTACAGCCATAATAATAGCACACATCAGCATTTCTACACTGATCATAAGGCAGAGCAGCTTACAGGAGCAGAATAGAGCTGTGTCACCCTTGCAATATACATTCTGTTATAAGACTTTTTACTTGCAAAGTCCATTCTTTCTGGTTAATAGCAAAACCTCTGCTTTTGAGGCTAGTCAAACTTAGACTTACTTTAATTGAATTTTCAAAAGCAGTAGACGTTTGCCAGTCAGGTTTACATTGCAGATGTTGAGAAAAGCTTATTTTTTTTTATAAACTTTCTGAAAAAACGTTGTTTGAATGTAGTGCGCAGAAAAAATCTAGTCATTCTTTCTTTGTACCCTAAGCAGCTGAGTATGTACCATACCTAATTCACTGACACATAGTCTGTTATGGAGAGGGTATGTGTGTGTGTGGTGGTGGGGGTTATTGGGGGGGTTCACTTGGGAAAAGGAGAAAATAAAATCCTGTAAAATATTCAAATGAAATGTGGAAAAGATAAAACTAGATATATCAAGTACATACTAATAAGAAAAAGCTGGAATGAATTTATTGAGGTCAAACAATTCGACTTAGCAAAAGGAATATTAATATGGAAATTGAAATATAAAATAACTACAGAGACCAGCCCTAAACTTGTCTACATCTAATTACAGAGCATGACATCACTTGCAAAAAGGGTTCTGAGTCTTTTTTATTTTTTTGCATGTGACCAACCGGCGTGCCCAGCATCACTTGTTGAAGAGGCTTTCCTCGGTCCACTTCACTTTTCACTCCTCTACTGAAGATTATCTGCCATATACCTGAAGACCTGTCTCAGGGCTCTCAATTTTATCCCCTTGGTTTGAATTCTACATCTATTCAATATCGTAGTATGTTGACTGCTATCCCTTGATCACTTGATCAAGTGATTTGACTGCTATAGCTTTATTATAAAATTTAAAATTAGGGAAGGATAAGTCTTCTATCTTCTTTAACCCTAGGATATGTTTGGCTGCTCTGGGGGTTTTTATTACTCCTTAAAAAATGCAGCAAAATTTAATTTAATTTAAAGTGGCATGGGAATTTTGATAGAGACCACATTACATTTACATAGTGCTTTGGAAAAGATTTTTATTTTAACCACATTGATCCTTTCAATCCATGGACGAAAATTGTGTTTTCATTTCCTCATGTCCTCATTTATTTCTTTTACAAAAGTTTTATAGTTTTTGTTGTATGTGTCTTTCATCTCTTTTGCTATGTTGTTTCCTAGGTTTGATTTTTTCGAGGCACAATTGTTTCTAAAAATTTTCTCCCTCTGATACTCGTCCAAAAGGGCAAGAACAACCAGTGCTGGCATGGATGCGGGAAGAAAGGAACTCTCATCCATTGTTGGTGGGAATGACGACTGGTGCTGCCCTTTTGGAAAACATGGTGGACATAACTCCAAAGACTTGTTATTAAGCTTCTATTTGACCCAGCCATACCACTCCTGGGAATATATCCTGGGAAGCCAAAACAAACAACAGAAACACCATCTGCACTTTTATTTTCATAGCAGCACTATTCACAATATCCATAATCTGGAAACAACCAGCATGCCCAAGAACAGATGACTGGATAAAGAAACTGTGGTAATCCTCACAATGGAAAATATGCAGCAGTTAGGAAAAATGAAGTTATGAAATTTGCCTATAAATGGATGGATATGGAGAGGATCATGTTGAGTAAAATTAGCCAGAAGGAAAAGGACGGATATAGAATGACTGAATTCATCTGTGGGATATAAATATATGCCAGTGTTCTACTAATTATGGGAAATGGTAAACCCAGACTAGAACTCAGCATTGAATGTGCACAAAGAGATATACATAATAATCCCTAAATGTCTGTAGGGCAAGCTACAATGTGTAAGAAGTGAGAGAAAAAAATAAGTGACAGAGAGAGAGAGAGAGAGAGAGAGAGAGAGAGAGAGAGAGCGAGAGAAGAAAAGGAAAAGTGTCTGCTATAGAGGCAGACTGGGGAGGAATTTGGGGACATTGGTGGTGGGAAATGGGCACTGGTGTAGGGATGGATGCTGGAACACTGCATGACTGAAACCCAATCATGAATATCATTGTAATTGTATATGTCACGGTGGTGTAATAATTTTTTTTAAAAAGTTAATCTCTTAGTGGCTAGGGTGATAGTGCTGTGGGAAGGTCACTTGCCTTCCGCACAGCCAACCTGACATCCCATATGATCCCCAGGCACAAACAGGAGTGATCTCTGGGTGCAGAGCCAAGTGCATGTCTGAGCACTGCTGGGTATGGCCCAAAAATAAAAACAAAAACAAAATTATCTCTCTTGTTTTTCATGCTTAGCACATTGAAAAGCCATGTGCTTCTCTATTGAATCATCATGGGGAGAAGGGGCAGCCTGATCTTAGGGAAGCTTTCAGGTTTTCACCATTCATTGTATGTTTTCTCTGACTGTGGTAAATGACTTTACCATGTTGAAGAAAATTCCTTCAACCCCCATTTTATTGAGTTTTTTGTCAAAAATAGGTAGTAGAGCTTGTCAACCATTGATTATACCTTCCTCTATTTAAATCCATTATTTACTTTTCCATCCTATATTTCCAGGATTATCAGTGTTAGAGACCCCTCACTCCATGAGGGCCTCCATTTTCCACATCCGGACTTCTCTCTCATCAGAACTCCACCCAGCAGACCAGCCTATCACAGCCCGGCTCGAGTGGCCTCATGCGTCTGCGCCGCTGGTTTATCAATAAATGCTGGACTTAGTGATGACTAAAAGAGTATGCTACCTGCACGACAGAGCCTTGCAAGCTACCTGTGTTGTATTTGATATGCCAAATACCAGTAACAATTATAGTCCTCATTCTGTAATGGATTGAGGCTCTTTATATTCCTGGAGCAAGCAGATGCCCTTGGGCTCTACTAGCATGAGACAGGACATATGGAGATGTTACTGGCGCCCGCTCGAGCAAATTGATGATGAACAGGAAGACAGTGATACAGTGATCAGTGTTAGAAAGTTTGCTTTAACATTACTGTTCAGAAAAGAGTAATTAAATTCCATTTATTTAATTGCTCAGTAGATAAAAGAAAAACGGTGACCTCTGGTGATTTTTACATTCTTTGAACAACAACTGAAATAATATTGGTCTTTAAAATATAAATTCCGAGTTCTCTCTCTCCATTTGTTGTGTGTGTGCGTAAAACCATAAATAGGTTTATACTAGAGTTTGATTTTTTTTCCCCAAGCTTTGAAAGACAAATTTTAATTCACTATAAGTGAAGTCTAGGATAAATAATAAGCTATAGTTTTAATTGTGTTTAGAAAGAAGGGAATGAGGTAGGGACATAGGCATGTTGCTTATGCTGTACCATATTTGACAGATCTGTTGGCTTATGTACTTGCCACCTACTCAGGTTTGCCACTGCTTCAGCTAAGAAGACAGAGTGAATGTGGAGGTGTAAGAGAACAAGGGAATTAGTCCCAAGACTCTGACAGAATATATCATTTATTGAACTGTAATAAAGAGACATTTAATTCAAACATATCTTTAAGAACTAGATCCAATTAAGTTTTTCAGCTTAAATTTATCTCAAAAAATTGTAGATAATATAATCGACATCTTCTGCTATAATTGGAATTGTGATGGTCACATCCCCAACCCACCAACTTAAATGATGACGGTAAACTCGTGGGAGGAACAAGCAGTGCAGATATGAGAAATTATAAATATGTCACTATCTCATTAATGCCTCCTAAATCATGCTATGTTAAGAGAATATTATGTCTCAAGGGAACTTTTCCCATGCTTCCATAATATTGTTGAGGTCATTTCTGCTTAATTATCAGTGGGTGATTAAACTTTCACTAGAAAATGTGAATAACAAACCTTAACGTTGATGTAGAAGTGAGAGGAGGTAAGAGATGGGTCACAGTGCTTTTAGGAGTGCTAGGGCTGAGACTTCAGAATGGGTGGATGGCTTGGCCTCAGAATGAAAGAGGAAAAAAGGCAAGATGTGTAAGTCGATGAGTGGGAAGTGCTGACAGTTCCTGCATTCTGCGAGTTCTCTTTTACAGTTCAAATGTTATTTGCCAGAATGGTTACTGTCAAAAAGTAACTAAACCAAATGGAACTTTAAAGACACATATGATAAATCTATTTTACCTCTTTACTTCTTCCTGTTCTCATTTTAATCTTGTCCCTGGAAATATTGCATCCTAGAACACCTAAGTAAATTCAGAACTGCTCGAGGCCCAATAACTTTCTCTATCTACGCTTTTCTTAATTTCTATCAAGAGTTTTAATACCACATGGAAATATTTATGTAATATTTTATAATAATGACCTACAAGAGGTTAAATTATTTTCTTCTCCTGGGAACTTCCTTTTGAACAATTCCCGTATATTAGCTTTACCTGTTTGGGTCCCTAAAACTAGATTATTCACTTTTTTTTAAGTTTTCACAATCTTAGCATTTGACATATAGTACAATTCGTCACCTATTTAATGTTAAATGTTCAAATTGAATATACAGGGGGAGTTATTTTAAGACAATATGTTTTAGAATTTTATTTAAGAAAAGCACAGGAGACGGATTGAAGGATAGGCAATGTAATTACTATTCTAATAGAGGATGTAATTTCTGTTCCTTAATGTTCCAGAGATGCTGCTCTTACTACTTTTTGATAGATACAAGAAACCGAGTCTAGGAATGAAACATATATATGTTCATATTTATAAAGAAGTCATGGCATATTTATACAGGGGATGCTCTGCTATAAGAAAGGTGACATCAAGCAGTTGGTTGCAAGGTTGGTGGAACTGGGGAGTATCATATTGAGTAAAATAAAAGAGGGAGAAGGAGAAATTCCAGATGATCTCACTCATTGTAGGCTATACAGAAACAAACCATGGAAAGTGACAGTATCAAATTATTGCAAACCCTAGGTCCAGAATTGAAAATTTAGTTTACCAAGAAGTTGGGATGATGGTGAGTGGGGTGGTGGGACGAGGAAGAGGACTAGAAATGTCCTAAGGACAGCCTTGGAGCCTGTTAACAGGAAGCGTGCTGTCCCTTTGTAATCCATGAATGTTGACACTTTCAACAATGTTACTTAAATTATGTGTACAAGCGCATGTACAGAGTACATTATTGCAAAATATATTTGTATATGATTTGATATGAAAATTCCCTTGATCTTAATCAAAAGCCTTATAGAATTTGGTTTTCTTAATAACAGTAATTATAATGAGATTTATGTTGCTATAATTGCCACTCTTAATGGACTTGCAAGTTGAAAATTACTGTCTCTAAAATCAAATAGACCTTCCTTTTTCCACTTACCTTTGTTTAGCATGGAACTCCGATATGGTCTCTAGGAAAGTCTTTGAATGTATATTGGAAGTCCCTACTTCTGGTAAACAGTTATCGGTAGTGTTTTTAGTAGTGATAAGTCCCAATCATTTTGTGAGCTCCCCATTACATGGAAATATCAGCTAAACCATTAATTCATTCAGTGTTACTGAGCACTTCAAATATAATAAATATTGTACTCTCCTAATTTCTTCTTCAAAGTAAAATATTATGATAAGGCTGGAGTGATAGTCCAGTGAGGAGGGTATTTGCTTTGCATGCGGCCAACCTAGGTTCAATCCCCAGCATCCCATAAGGTTGCATCCTGAGCACCACTAGGAATAATTCCTGAGTGTAGAGCCAGGAGTAACCTCTGTGCATTGCTGGGTGTGACCCCCAAAAAAAAAAAAAAAAAAATTTCATTATGATATAGTGAAGAAAAATTATGGACAAAAAGTCAGTGACAAATATTGAAAATATTAATTTTAGTTTTCTTAATATTTCTTAAATGTTTTTAATATTTAATATGTAGATCACTTGACTTCCGTAGATCATCGATTACTCAAATGGGCACCAGTAACATCTCCATATGTCCTGTCACATGAGAGATAGCCCAGGGAATCTGCCCGCTCCAGGAACATAAAGAACCTCAAACCATTCCATCAAGTCATGGGAATGAGGTCTATAATTGTTACTGTTATTTGGCATGTCAAATGCGACACAGGTAGCTTGCTCCGCAGGTTCTGCCGTGTGGGTGGGATAATCTTGTAGTCACCTCAAAACTCGAGCATTTATTGATGAACCACTTGGCCACAAGTGGCCAGGAGAGCCGGGCTGTGATCAGCTCTTCTGATGGGTGAAGCTCTGACGAGAGGGGAGTCAGGATGTGGAAAATGGCATCCCTCATGGTGTGGGGGGGTTCCTCTGGCTTCTTAAGAGATTCTACTGGGGTGGCAGGCCAGGGCTAGAACCCGCCATCCCTCCTGGACGCCTCGTGATCAGCTGGGCACCGGGAGAGCAAGTAGGCACAGGGAGAGCAAGTAGCAGCTCTGCCCTAGTGTGTGTGAGTCTCTGGATTGGCATACGTGGGCCAGGCTTGGAAAACTGCTGCAGGGTGGGTCAGTGAGGAGCCAGACTGCGATCAGCTCTTCTTCTGTGAGGAGTTCTGATGAGAGGGGAGTCCAGATGTGGAAAATGGCGCCCTCATTAACTTTTATTAGTTTAACTTTCAAAATCGTTTATTTAAAATTGTCATTTGACTAATTTAAAAGACTTAACTTCAATACTTTTATTATTATAAGCATAAAATATAGCATTCAATGCATAACACCTAAAAGTTTTAACTTTTCTGTGTAGTTCTAAAAAGAATTTGAGGAACCCTGTGTTTTAAAACGCTGGTATATTAGTATGATTGTGTTCAAATATGTACATAAGCAAAATAACAGTAGAGAGAATACCCAGGTAATGGAAATATTTGCTATACTTAATGAGTATTTAATTCACTATAAAATATCTAGGTAACATTGTTGCTTCTATAACACATATCTATTGTTAAATTGTATAGATAACAATGATAGTACAGTAATTAATGTGTAACCCACTATATGTAGGTATTATTTCACACTTTAAAGTTATTATATAACTGTACCCTTATAACTAATGTTTAATTTATGTTACTATTCCAATTATGTAAATAAGGTCACTGAAGTTAAGGTCTCTGCTCATCTAAGAAGGGGCAGATCTGAAGATGGAATCTGATGCAGATCTGAAGCATCTTACTGCTATTATATGTACTCATAAATGTTCCCTCAACTCATTTAGTTAATGTTTAAGTCCTAAAACTTTTAGTTTCAGTATTTGAAATCAGCACATTTATCTTTATTTCTGTTCACTCTCATTATCAATTCTTGTGAACTGTCATTCCACACTTTCTTCTGTTCTCTCTTCCCTCAGAAGAGAGACTAAAATGTCTGACTGCATTTCACATCACAATCATTACTGAAACTCTTTCATTCATGTTTTCATTTATTTATTCAAGAAATACCTGTCTATGCCTGGGGAAAGTAATGGGCATTTAAGACCTTAAACTGGGCACTTGCGCTTTGAAAGTTTATGTTTTGGAGAGAGAGACAAACTGAATTGTGGCTATATAAATAATTATAATTACAGAAGTCCTATAAGATTATAAAAACTTCCTATACATATAAGAAATTTGACTCTGCATCTGTACTTCCCAAAGTGTAGTGGTTAAGACCATGGGGATCATTGATGCTAAATTCTTAAATTTGCATCTTTCTATTTGTTTTTAAAAACTAAGCATTTTTTAAAATAATTCTTGATTTGATTTGTGGGGTATGGAAAGCACTTAAAACAGTGCCTGCCCAGTGGAAGTGCAAAGAGCACTATCACAGTAATATTTTTAGAAAAAAATTAATGAAATTATAGGCATTGGCTCCAGAAGAAACCATATGTATAATCCAACTGTAGAATTACATACAAGTAATGTATTGCTAAAAATGTTCAAGAAGAGAAAATTTTAAGTGATACACTAATGAGCTATAATTTCTAGTGGAATCAATGCAGATATCTCAAGAATAAAATAAAGTCTTTGACTCTAACATAATCCCTAGACAATTCCAAAGGATTTGCTACAAAAAAGATATTAAAAACCTAGTATTATTATTTCACAAATGTTCACATATGTTGTATTCATTGCTATAGATAGAAAATGCAAAGCATTCGTGGCCTTTTGGGCTTATTATCTAAATAAAGCAGACAGAAGTGTAACAACCACTGTAATTATCTTTGTGGGCACTTGAGAAAAGTTGTGATTATGCATAAATTAGGAGGTTTTATGAATTAGAGGATAAAAAGATTTTGCCTTTGTCAGAGCTTAGCTGTACGCATTAAAATCCTATATACTTCTCTTCAAGTTAGAACCAGGAACATTGGTTGCAAATAACTTTTTCCCAAAGTGAAAACACTGGTTTATTAAACATAATACTTGAACCTAATACTTGATATGTACTTGGACTGGTATGTTGGCTTCTTTTGTTTAATGTTGAAGAGTTTTGTTTTGTTATTCTCTCCTTAGACCTAATTTTTTTTTCTTTCTGGGTCACACCCGGCAACGTGTGTGGTTACTTCTGGCCTCTTTTACTCAGGAATTACTCCTTGCAGTGCTCGGGGGACCATATGGGATGCCGGGAATCAACCCAGGTCAGCTGCTTGCAAGGCAATTGTCCTACCTGCTGTGCTATCACTCCCACCCCAGACCTAAATTTTAAAGGTAAAAATAAGTCAGCATTGTTTACGTGCGAGAATAGAGTAAAAATATATTTAGTGGGCTAAGAAGAAATTAAACAAATAGAACCAGGAGAATTCCTGAGTGGGTCAGTGCAACATGGGCTGGGGAATCCCTGAAAGCGTTTGTTTCAGGACAGTAATATGATTTGTTCTTATGAATTTTTTTTTTTTTTGCTTTTTTTGGGTCATAACTCAGGAATTACTCCTGGTGGTGCTCAGGGGACCATATGGGATGCCGGGGATTGAACCCGGGCCAGCGTGGGCCTGCCCCATACAAGGCAAATGCCCTACTCGCTGGGCTATATGACTTCTTCTTATGATTTAGAGAAATTGGAGAGGATTTATACCAAATGAAGCCCTTCTCTTCAGATATATAGACTAATATTTGTTATGTAAGTAGTAAATGGTGACTCTGTTTCTAGATAAGTACTTGGTATGTTCTTTTCTGACTGGACGGGGTTTGGCCACACCCTACTGTGCTCACAGGGTTGGAACTGCCAGTGCTGTGCTCCCCTCTGGATTGTGCTCAGGGAAGCACAGTCTAGCTAGAAGTGTGTGCCGGGAATCCAACTAGGGTCAGGTGTAATGTGACGCAAGTGTGGTAACCCCCTGTACTCTCACCAGCATTATTTTGTCTTCTCACTTTCTCACTGAGTATGGTCATATTAGGAAACTAAAGTCAGGAGCCTCAGAGAAACTAAAGTTCCTGCCCTCAAACTGAAAGCATAAATTAAAAAGAATATATAAAGACATGTGGGAAAGACAATACTAAAGGCGTGAACAAGTCTGGAAACTAAATATAGATGCAAGGATGACTTCATGGAAGCTTTTCCATAGCCCTAGCTATTTAACTAGGTTTAATTGACAAGGTTTAAAATATGGATGGGTTATAAAACATGTTAAGCTTTGAAATGTAACTGAGAGGTGAAAACATTACTCCATGCATCATTTTAGATTTCTAGAAAACTCTGTAAGCAAATACTCAGGTTTTTCCTCTTTAATCTTTGAGACTATATCTGAAGAGAAGCCAAACATTTTGTTAGATTTCAATTTTTAAAAGCTTATCAGTTGAATATTGTACTTTCCACTTTGTAATAATAAAACTGAGGATTACTTATTGTATATATTTTTCCTGAGGTCACCAACATTAAAAAAATTTGGAATGAGGTTTGCTCTAATTCTCAGTAAGCCAAAACTGTTAATTTTGTTTGGAACATCTTGACTTTAATGTATGGGCTTCTTGACTTTAACAATTATCTTTCTTTCTTCACTAATCTTGAGGACAGTGGGCTAAAAAAAAGTAATGAAAACGGAATTTTTTAAATTTCTTTTGAATGTGAATCTGATTATAATTTGCATAAGGCAGTGGCTGGTTCTAGAAAGAAGTGCTGAGTTTATTCAGAGTTCACCTTATCTTATTGCATGTTTGTGGAACTTTTCATATCCCATCAGAACAGTGAACGTGCAACCTTATCTTCCTTTGAAACTTACTTTTGCATTCAGAAACTTTTCTCACTTGGTTTGCCAAATTAAGCATGGTTTTATATTCATTTCCTATATATTGTTTTATTTCCGTATGCTCTAGTTTTATTTCCTCTGAGTGGTTTAAAGAGACATGTGCGGCATGCTCTAACTTTCTTTGTTAGACTCCAGAAAGAACAATGCTGAGAAAACTGTGCATTTTTCGTGAACACTGTTGTCAGAAAGCTGTACTTTTTACCAGGTTCTGAGTTGGAAGTAAAAGCCTAGATGTTGTCTTGTGTTTCTGACCTTCATATCATTACAAGCGTTGGATTTCTTGTCTCACACTTTAATCAATTATTTTAGCTAGGTTGAAGCTTTGAAAAGGTGAGGTTTATTTTGTTTGGCAGAGTGTGATAGCAGTTTCTTTGCTCAAGGCTTTGTGCTTTATTAAGTAGGTTTGCTCCCTACTTGTCACAAAGAAACTGAGTTGTCCCTTAATTTTCTCTTTTTTTTCCTTTTCCCTACATGAGATGCAATAGATCTATTGCTGTTTGTTCACATTTAAACATTGTATCTTGTGACGATAGCCTGATCTTTCATTTGCAATTCTTTGTTGAATAAAATCAAGAGTAATCCTGTATTTTTGATGTTAATCTGATGGAGATGTTTTGTAATTTTCCTAATCAATAAAAAAGTAGGATGTTTAAAGTAATATGAAGATAATCGTCTATCAGCCTGGGGTTTTCATGTTTGATTTATTTTTCCCCAAATGGGAAATGTCACTGGAGGTAGTGGTAACAGCTTCCACTGAAGGAATTATGTTAAAGAACAGCCCTTACTTATTTCTTACTTACTTTTCTAATGTGGCTGCAAAATAAAATTGTTTAGTTAAGTACACAGAAATCAGAGTACCAATATAGAAACTCTATAGCAAGAGATATTTTATTAACGAACAACCTTAACATAGAGCAAAGACTGCAGAACTCAGGAGGGACAAACTAAGGCTCAAATAGCCTGGAAGACTGTTTTATGGGGGATCTCATGCCCAGTGACCACCTGTCAGACACACCATCTTCCTTGAGTTATCCATTCTCTACAACTCAGTTCTTTTGTACATTATGTGAATAGTAATAGAGTCTTGATCTTTAATTTCGGTTTAGGTTGAAGTGCAGTGACAGGTAATCCTAGACATAGAGCCCTCAGTGCACTGTTTATGGGTAGAACGGTAGCATACCACAAAAGCCTCTGGAAAAGTGGCTTTGCTGATCCCTGCTTTTGTGTTGGGCTCTTTACCACACAACACCTTAGTTCCCTTCTCTGTGTGAAGAGATATTACTTAACTGGAGGATTATTATGAATAAATAAAACAATTCATGTAAAACAAGTGAATTACTCTGTGGTAATTAGCAGAACTGTAATGGTGATTATGTGAACCACTTATATGATCTATGAATAACGTATAAAGAAGTCTTAGCAACTAAAAGATCTGCGGCATTTCAAAGGTATAAATTAGAGATAACATTTGAAAGACTCATAAAATAGAAGGGTCTTTTCTTAGAGGAAAAATGGGAGTTTGTGTCCTGGCAATTTATATTTCAGGAAAGAAGAATCCCTGGACAATTTTACAGTAGACAGTCTTTACTCTATAATAGGCAACCTGATTCAGTTGAATTCATTTTAGGGGTTCATTTACCTAGGCAATGTGAACACAAGAGTATCTCTGACACCGTAGCATGCTAATACATTCCAAAGGCTTCTGGGTCTTTAAAGAAATGTCCGTTGCATTAAAACATTGAGCACATTAATTGGGATATTTTCACCAAACTTAAGAAAGAATCTGTATCCAAGTTCCTTGTGAGTCAATTATTTTGTCAGATTGTATGCTTTTTAAAATTCAGTCGACATGGCATTACAAAGGAAAACAAACCAAAGAAAGCTCATTGATTCTGTAAGAATCTTTTCTATCATCTGCCTATAAAATAGGAGCAAAATGATTTACTTCTTTAGAATAAACAAGGTTAAAATGCAATATATTTTCATGAAAATTTAGATTGCTTTCAGGCAGATTACTCACATCCTCCATTTTAGCATAAGAAATGTGATTTGAAACAAAAAATCAAGTTTGACTCTGAAGCTAATCTCCAAATAGACTGAAAAAAATAATTTCAGTGAACAAAATCTTTAAAATTGTCTAAAACTTCTAACTCCTCTGTCTTTTGGGAGTTCATTATTTAAAAAAAATAACAGTGAGCCTTGCCTTAGCAACTGCCCTAGAAACGGGCTATTGCCAACGTAGAAGCCCCATGTGGGGGGCAGCTTGGCATAAACCCGATAAAGCCACCTTGCACAGAAGAAAGGGTGCACGCATTCTGCCTGAGTCCATGTGCTGCTTGAGCCCACGTGGCTGAGCACATGTGGTGCCCGGGCACATGTGTTGCCACATCTCCCCTCTTGAGATGTGTACTCTCTCTCGCACCTTCTCCCTCTTGAGATGTGTACTCTCTCTCACCTTCTCTCTTCCATTCTTTTCCTCAAAACCCTCAGAATAAACTGTTTTTACTTAAATTACAACTTTCTACATTTAATTTTTAAGTTTTACATAACTATTCAAGGAAATAATTAAAAGTCAAATACATTTATGATTTTGTTTTATATTTCTCTCTCCCTTTCTCTGTTTCCCCCACAATCCTTCCCCTGACCCCACAAACACACATATTTCCCTTTCATTCTCACCTCTTATTTTCTTTCTCAGTGTTTTCCAGTTTACCTGGAAACTGGAGGTGTAACATGTGAATCAACTTCCAGCAAACTTTTCTAGCTCACAGCTTAGCCCATTGTTGTCCTTTAGATGGACAAACCATGATTAATTATTCAGCAGTTTTTTGCCACTGTCCCCTCTTCTGCAATTCTATATGAGATTTCAGAAGTCACAAAGCTAGAGACATTAAATAGTCAGTAACTTCTCCCCAAACCGTACCAGAACTCAAGGTCCTCTGACAAATCAGCAGTAGACAGAGCCTGTTTTCCTCTACTCTCTTCCCACTTTCCACATAGTGACTTATTTACTTTCTATTATGTTTCATTTTACTTCGACATGTAAAGTGGTAGATAATTCTAAAAAACGATTAAAAATGTGTTTTGCAGTGAAAACAAATCCAGATGGGAGATTTTAAAATTAACTTTATTTTTGTGGGGGCACAGTTATTAATACTCAGGGTTACTCCTGGCTCTTTGTTCAGGAATTACTCCTGGTGGTGCTTGGGAGCCATATGGGATGCTGGGGATCTTATCTGGGTCAAGTTTGAGCAAGACAAGCATCTGCTATATTACAACCTGCTGTACTCTCTCTTCAGTCTGGGAACTTCAAATTTATATTTCTGTATTATATTATGGAATTTTCTGAACATTATTTTATCATTATTAAGGTGACAATAGGATTTCACTGAAAATTGTTGGAAGGATAAGCTCAGATGGAAAACACACACACACACACACAACTCTTTGGACTCTGTGTGAACAGTAGTTTTGTTTTTCCTGGTACTGGTTTTTACGTGATCGTCACCTTTGTCTTTCCTCTCTCATGATGCACACCATATCATCAGCTGCTTTTACTTAGGGTCTGTTTCTCTTCTATGTTCTCAGCATGGGCCCTGCCCATGATAAGAAGTGTTCCTAAGAGGCTAGAGAGAGGGCATGTGGTTAATGCACTTGTCTTGCATGTGACTGACCCTCCTTTGATTTTCAACACCAGTTTTTCTCCCAAGCATTCCAGGACTGATTCCTGAGTGCAGGTGGGAAATAAATTCTGAGCACAGTTGGTTGAGGTCCAAAAACTAAGACAACAAAAAGAAATGCTGGGTTGGAATGATAGTACAGAGGATAAAACGCTTTCTTGCACGGAGCCTACTCAGGTTAAATTCCCAGCATCCATTAGGGTCCCCCAAGCCTGCCAACTCAGCCCTGAGCACTGGTGGGTGGGTGCCCTCCACCCCCAAAAAATTCTGACTGAGCAAAATAATTGAGAGAAGTGTTTATTTCATAAGTGAATAGGACTGGTCATATATATTTTATCTAATTATATATGTCAAAAGAGGGGTTTGGCAGGGTGATACCATTTCACCAAAACTCTTCAGCACCACCCTTGAGAACATCATGCGACAATTAGAATGGGAAGGAATGGGAGTGAAGATAGACGGTCAGCAACTACACCACCTCCACTTCGCTGATGACATCGTTCTAATAACACCAAACATTAGCCAGGTGGCACAAATGCTGGCCGACTTCGACCGAGAATGTGGAAAGATAGATCTAGCAAAACTATGTTCATGAAAAATGAACTAGTTCCAGAGGCTCCATTCACTCTCAATGGAACAAACATCTCTGAATGCAGCAGTTTTGTGTACCTAGGTCGAGAAGTCAACATGATGAACGACCTAAAACCTGAGCTGCAGAGGAGGAAGAGAGCAGCATGGAGTACCTTCAAAAGCATCAAAGAAATAGCTAAAAGACAAAGATCATCCAGCTCCGGGCACACCTCTTCAACTCTACTGTTCCACCTTCATGAACATATGCCTCAGAGACCTGGGCCCTATGAAAGCAGAATGAGAATGCTATTTGGGTCTCCCAAAGAGGAATCAAAAGAGCTATGCTTGGAATATCAAGCCTCACTCAAGTGAAAGAAGGAATCTGGAGCTCCGACCTCCCTCGCTGTTCCAGAGTGAGGGACACTGTCTCGTTTGCCAAGACATCGAAAATCAGATGGGCTGGACATGTAATGTGAATTGAGAAGACTGCTGGACTAAGGCTGTTACCGACTGGATCCCACGGGATGTCAAAAGATCACGTGGCCGCCCACCTACAAGATGGTCAACTTCTTCGTCAAGACCCTGAATGAACGGTTTGAGGCTCTTTGTATTCCTGAAGCAACCAGATGCCATTGGGCTACACTGGCACATGATAGGGCCAAATAGAAATATTACTGGCGCCCGCTCGAGTAAATCGACAAATAATGGGATGCCAAGTGATCAAGCGAATAAGTAGGGAATGACTTTGAATTATATTAGCAAGCTTAATGCCTTTCAAATACTATGATAATTTTAGTGTAATTCCTTAAAGGAACTTCTGCAATGATTTTGGTATGAGTTGTATAATCTGAAGTTGTGATAGGATTATACCAGTTAATGGCACTTTCCCAAAAAAGTTTTGCCAACTATTATCCAAAAACATCCTTTAAGTAGACTTGTTATATAAGACAATAAACTAGAAATATAAGTATGGATAGTCACCATAAATATATTTTAAGCATTTTATCTATTTTTTTAATTATTGGGAATTTCCCCCAATGGATAGGATCTTATCACTTGCATTTATTATTATGTAATTTATTATATACTTTTTAGCTTCATAATTATATGGCACTAAATACATTTATACTGCTATGCAATCATATCTCGCCAGTCATCTCCAGAACATTTTCATCTCCCAAAATTTAAACTCTCTCCAGGAGCTAGAAACCTATCTGTGATGGCGATCTTGCCTTGTACTCCTTGGACCTGGTTTTGATCCCCACCACTGCAAGTGGTCCTCTGAGCCCTGCCCTAGCTGGTCCCTGAGAGCAGAGACAGTGGGAAGGCCTGAAGACCAGTAACTGTGGCCAAAAACACCCAAAAAAGAACAAAAACCACCAAAAAATCCTCACAATTCTATGATCAGAAAATACTAAATTTTCATGCCCCTAACAACCAGTATTCTGATTTCTAGTTCAGACATCAAGGGCAAATCACATAATACTTTTTCTCTGTTGTCTAAATTAGTTTATGTCTTAGATAAAGCAGTGTCATGTCCTCAAGGCTCATCTGTGTTGAAGGATGTACCATAATTTTGTTCCTTTGTTTAAATTTAAAAAAAATATTTTATTTTTACCACTGTAAGATACACAATTACAAAGATGTTCATGATTGGGTTTCGGTCATACAGTGTTCCAGCACCCATTCCAGCACCCATTCCTAACACCAATGTCCCCAATTCTCTCCCCGTTCCCCAGCCTGTCACTATGGCAGGTACTTTACCTCTTTTCTCTCTCTCTTTCTCTCGCCCTTCTCTTACACATGTGGTTTGCAATATATACATTTAGAGGTTATCATGTGTATCCCTTTGCCTATATACAATGCTCAGTTCTAGGCTAGTGTTGTCATTTCCAGCTTTTATTAGCACACTGTTTCCTTCTCTGTCTTACCTAACCTCTGACTCCTGTATATTTGCAGTTGATTCCATATATCGACAGGAACTTTCTTTTGTTTATGAAATAAATGAGTCATCTTTTTTATCCATTCATCTGTGAAAGGTTTTTTTTGTTTCCTACTGTTTGGTTACTGTGAATGATATTGCTGAGGATGTGTATATAAATATCTATTCTAGCCAAAGTTTTCATTTTATTTGAGTGTTTGCCAAAAAAGAGAATTTCTGGATCATGTAGTAATTCTGTTTGGCTTCTATGGGAGTCGTCCTACCATTTCCCCACAGTGGTTGTAGCATTTTACTCTACTGCCAGTAATACTTAAATGTTCTAATTTCTTCCATCCTTGCTAACATGTTTTTTTTTTAGTTTCTTTTTCTTTTTAATTGTAGATCTCTTGTGTGGTATGAAGTGACAGTACATTGTAATTTGAGTTGCTTTTCCCAAATTATTAGACATTTAGATCATCATTTATATGCATACTGGCCATTTGTATATATTCTTGAAAATATCTATTTAAGTATTTTATTGATTGTTAAAATAACTTTGTATGCTTTGTGTTAAAATGTATAAATTCTTTACATATTTTTAAAAATTAATTTTTTGAGACTGATGGGGCATCCTGGAAGGGGGCAGATCTGCTCCTCACCTCTCCACTTCCCAGACTCTCAGAGGCTGGAAAATCTGCGTAACACAACCACAGTCATCCTCGAGGTCTGCTCTCCACAGCTGGACACTGCCTCACCATCATGGTGCGTGGGTGCTTAAACCTGGTATACCACAAAAGTGTGGGAGTCAGAGGCTAGGTCAGATGGAGGGAGGGAACAGTGTGCTAATTATCGTCAAAAATGATAATACTATGTGACCGAAAACTCTAAATATGAACAACGTTGTAATTGCATATCTCACAGTGGTATAAAATATTTAATAAAAAATAATATACTTAAAATATGTAGGCAGGGCACTTGCTTTGCACAAGAACAAAATTGGTTCAATGTCTGGTACCCCATTTGGTCCCCCAAGCTCTTCAGGAGTGAACCCTGAGTACAGAGCCAAATTATGACTTCAGCACTGCTGACGGTAGCGATACCCAAAAAGTAACCTTAGCATAGTAGATCAGCAATTTTAATTACTGTATAGCATTCTAATTATAATTTGTTGAAAAGTAATCTATCTACATGATATAAAGCACTCGTATTTGAGCTAATGAGGTAAAAGAGTGGGGCGTGCTTGGTATACAGTTGACCTGGATTCAATTCCCAGCATGTTGAGTGAAATTAGCCAGAAGGATAGAGACAGATATAGAACGACTGCATCTATATGCATGGCATAAATAATATATGTGTGTGTGTATACATATTATGATGCCAATATCCAAGGTCAGGTGAAACATGGATCAGTAGGTCTTGTCAAAGGTGGAAATTATCACAAACTTGTGGGAGTCATAGGCTAGGTAGGATAGAGAATGGAACAGTGTGCTAATAATTGTCAAAAGTGCTAATACCAACCTAGTACTGAGCATTGAATACATGCAAAAAGATATGCATGACAACCTGATAATGTATGTATTGTAATCCACAACATGGAAGGGAAGGAAAAGGGAAAGAGAGAGAGAGAAAGAGAAAGAAAAGATCCTGCCATAGAGGCAGGCTAGGGGCTGGGGGGAGGGAATCTGGATCATTGGTGCTGGGAAATGGGCACTGGTGGAGGGATGGGTGCTCGAACACTGTATGACCGAAACCCAAATATGAACATATTATGAACATCTTTGTAATTGTATATCTCACAGTGGTATAATAAAACATTTTTAAAAAAAGTGTTGCGCACTATTAATCATTGCTGCACTCAGTACAATAGTTAAGACATGGAATCAACCTATGTGTCCAATGACATCTAGGTTACTATGTGCTACATAGACTACTGAACCAGAAAATGGATTGTAATTAGGGGATTGGATACCCAGATTACCTTTGACACCACAATTTAGAGAGGAGATGAATCAAGAAGAACAGAAATCAAGAGGAAAGAAGAGAACGGGAAGTAATGGGTGAAGAGGCATCAAAGCTCCAGTTATATTGGTCATAAGGGTGAGTGGTTGGTTTTAATGGTCATTAGGGTGAGTGGTTCCATTATATTGGGGAAAGGGTGAGTGGTTGAGATATACTGGTGATAAGGTTGAGAAGTTGAGTTATATTGGTGATAAGGGTGAGGGGTTGAGATATATTGGTGATAAGTGTGAGTGGTTGAGTTATAATGGAGATAATGGGGAGTGGTTGTTACAGTGGAGATAAGAGTGAGTGGTTTAGTTATAATGGAGATAAGGGTGAGTGGTTGTTATAATGGTGATAAAGGTGAGTGATTTAGTTATAATGGAGATAAGTGTGAATGGTCAGCCACATATCTAAAGCACAGACTCAGCAAAACTAAAAATGTGAGATCTAAGCTGCAAACACTGACACTCTACTGTAACGTGTCTGTCAAGTTGATCGGTGGGTTGATTTTGGAGTTGAGGTCGGGTGAGAATATGGAAACAATGATGAAGAGAAGGTGACACTCATTCTGTCATTGGTGTTGAAATATTATATAACTATATAACTAAACCTTAATTATCATTAACTTTTTTAAATCATAGGGTTTTTTTTTTTTTGCTTTTTTGTGGGGGTCATATCCAGTGATGCTCAGGGGTACTCTGGCTCTGTACTCAGGAATTACTCCCGGCGGTGCTTGGGGGACCATATGGTATGCCGGAGATTGATCCCAGGCAAATGGCCTCCCAGCTGTACTATTGCTCCAGCCCCTAATTCACAGTTATTTAACAAAAATAAATTTTTTAAATATTTTATACAAGTGACAAGTGTGAGATATACAATTACAAAGATGTTCATTCTTGGGTTATGGTCATACCGTGTTCCAGCACCCATCCCTCCACCAGTGCCCATTTCCCACCACCAATGTCCCCTCTTCCCTCCCCCTCCTCTAGTCTGCCTATTACAGGTTCTTTATCTCTTCTCTCTTTCTCTCCCTCTCCCTCTCCCTCCATCTCTCTCTCTCTCTCTCTCTCTCTCTCTCTCTCTCTCTCCTATCTCTTACACATTGCGGACTGCAATACATACATTTAGAGACTATCATGTGTATATTTTTGTCTATATGCAATGCTCAGTTCTTGAATGGTATTGTTTTAATTACTACTGCCTTATAGAACAGTGTGAAGTTGGGAAAGGTGATGCCTCCCATCTTCTTTTTCCCGAGGATTGCTTTAGCTATCCTTGGAGGTTTATTGTTCCATACAAATTTCAGGAGTCTTTGGTCAATTTCTTTGAAGAATGTCATGGGTATCCTTATAAGGACCGCATTGATTCTGTACAAACCTCTAGGGAGTATTACCATCTTGACAATGTTAATTCTGCCCATCCATGAGCAGGGAATGTGTTTCCATTTCCTCGTGTCCTCTTTTTATTTCTTGAAACAGTGTCTTGTAATTCTCTTTGTATAGGTCCTTTACACACTTGGTTAAGCTGATTCCTAGGTATTTGATTTTCTGTCTGCCTACTGTATTATGTTTAGTACCAGTGTTAAATCTAAAATATAAAATTGTTTGGAAGAATACAAGAGAGGCTAATAGCTTTTTATTTTGCTAATGAATGGTCATAATTTTTGTACTTTATCTTAATTGAATTTTTGTAGTATATTTCATGTTATTGCAAGTTTTATTAAGTGTAATATTCTTATTTTTACTTTATTTATTTCTTTTATTATAACATCGTGAGAAAAAAAAAGAAAGCTGTTCATGTTTGGGTTTCAGTCTACAGTGTTCCAGCACCCATCCTTCCACCAGTGCACATTTCCCACCACCGGTGTCCCGATTCCCTACCTCTCCCCCAGCCTGCCTCTATGGCAGGTACTTTTCTTTTCTCTCTCTCTCACTCTTTCTCTCTTCTCTCACTCTCTCTTTCTCTCTCTCCCCCTTATACATTGTGGCTACCCATACATACATTTAGGGATTATCATGTAAATCCCTTTAACTACTACATTCAATGCTCAGTTCTAGTCTGGCATTACCATTTCCCACAATTAGCAGAACACTGGTATATATTTATATCCCACAGATGACTGCAGTCATTCTGTATCTGTCCTTTTCCTTCTGAACAATTTCATTAAGCATAGTGATCTCTATGTCCATCCATTGTAGGCAAATTTCATGACTTCGTTTTTTCCGGACAGCTGCATAGTATTCCACTGGGTAGATACCATAGTTTCTTTATCCAGTCTTCTGTTCTCGGGAAGTCAGGTTGTTTTCAGATTTTGATTATTGTGAATAGTGTTGCGATGAGTATAGAAGTGCAGCTGGTGTTTCTGCTGTGCATTTTTGGGTCTCCAGAGTATATTCCAGGAGTCATATTGCTGGGTCAAATGGGACCTCAATATTTAGTTGTTGTAGGAATGTTCATATTGTTTTCCAAAAAGGCTGGACCATTGACATTTTCACCAACAATGGATGACAATCCCTTTCCACCTGCATCTGCACCAAACTGGTTGTTTTTGTTCTTTTGAATATGTGCCAGTCTCTGTAGAGTGAGATGATATCCCATTGTTGTTTTGATCTACGTCTCCCTGATGATTAATGATGAAGAGCACCTTTTAGTATGTCTTTTAGTCATTCGAATTTCTTCTTTGAGGAAATTTCTGTTCATTTATCTTCCCCATTTTTAATGGGTTGGATTTTTTTCTGGAAAAGTTCTGTATGGGTCTTGTATATTTTTTATATGAACCCTTTATCAGATGGGTATTGGTAAATATTCTTTCCCATTCTGTGGGCTGTCTTTGTATTTTGGTCACTGTTTCTTTTTAGGTGCAGAAACTTTTCAGTTTTATATAATCCCATATGCTTATTTTTGCTTCCATTTGCTTTATCTTGGTAAATGGTCATAATTTTAATTCAAAAATTATAAATGCAAGACACATTTTTCCTAGTGACAGAATAACAAGATGGACATTAAGTATATCTAACACAAATTATTTTGACTTAATTCAGTGACATACTATTAGAATCGGAGAATCTCTTTAGAAATAAAAAGATTTAAGCTGAAAAATCATAGACATAAATGCTGTCATTATACTTCTGCAAAAAATGTAATAGAATGTCAAGACATGTATGACTTATTTCTTCTGAAAAGTTCAGAAAGTTTGGCAAATTTATTAGCAGGACATTGCCAGATGTACTATTAGAATTAAAAATACATGAACAAAGTTTCAGTAGGCTATAAATTATATTGCACATCAAATTACCCAAATGGCTTATTAAACAACTATTTGCTGAGTTCCGGGTCTAGAATTAACTGTTTTCAGTAGATCTTAGCTGAAGTCCAACAATTTTCTTCTATGACAAATTCCTCAGTGAATCTGATACAACTGGTCCAGGAACCCATTTAGATAACACACAGGAAATTTCTTGCATAAATTCTAAAACTGCACACACTCTCAAATTATCCTGTTTAGAAATTAATGGTCTAACATACCATAGTTTCAGTGATATATACTAGCAGGTACACAAACAGATTATTACTGTAATGGAAGGAACGACAAGAGAACTACTTGTCTTTGGTAGCAGTTTCTTGAATCGTAGCTCCCTGGTCTTCAGTAGACACTTAACCCACGTGCAGGATGTTTGCATCATAGGAGGGGCATCAGAAACTTGGAAACTAAGGTTTTATGTGTTTATAACAAAATTATCCTCCGCTACACACTCCACTGTACATATACACAGACTAACACACACCAAATATAGAGATTATTTTTTAATCTAAGTTTTTTTGTCTCTGGATTCCTCCTTCCCTCTGTCCTAATGGAGTACTTCTAGCTTCTGTGGCTGTTTATTATGTGAGGATCCAGCAGGTATAAGTATACAGAAGACTCTAGACTATATGGAAATGTGAATATAACAAGTGACAATAAATTAACCAGGAACCATTATTTCCCAACAATATGTAGAGAAGACACCCTAAACTGGGAGCTATTTAAGTTTCTAATGAAATCATTTTTCTTTTATGAGTAAGTTGTCATCACTTGATCACTTGATCACTTGACATCCCGTTATTCATCGTTTTGTTCGAGCAGGCACCAGTAATATTTCCATTTGACCCTATCACGTGCCAGTGTAGCCCAATGGCATCTGGCTGCCTCAGGAATACAAAGAGCCTCAAACCATTCATTCAGGTTCTTGACGAAGAAGTCTGACCATCTTGTAGGTGGGCGGCCACGTGATCTTTTGACATCCCGTGGGATCCAGTCAGTAATGGCTCTAATCCAGTGGTCGTCTCCAAATCGCATTACATGTTCAGCCCATGTGATTTTCAATGCCTTGGCAAACGAGACAGCGTCCCTGACTCTGGAACAGTGATGGAGTCGGAGCTTCAGATTCCTTCTTTGAATTCACTTGAGTGGATTCTGTGGAGACTGAAGCGGTCATTGAAGCCCTACCCAAACAGGGCGTTCAAACCCAATACATCAAGATGTTTCGTGAGCTGTATTACGGATTCACCACCAGGATATCATCATTCTACAATGAAGTGATTATGATGTCAAAAGAGGGGTTTGGCAGGGTGATACCATTTCACCAAAATTCTTCAGCGCCACACTTTGAACATCATGCGACAATTAGAATGGGAAGGAATGGGGAGTGAAGATAGATGGTCGGCAACTAAACCACCTCTGCTTCGCTGATGACATCATTCTAATAACACCAAACATTAGCCAAGCGGCACAAATGCTGGCCGACTTCGACCTAGAATGTGGAAAGAAAGGTCTACAGCTGAATCTCAGCAAAGTTATGTTCATGAAAAATGAACTTTTTCCAGAGGCTCCATTCACTCTCAATGGAACAAACATCTCTGAATGCAGCAGTTATGTGTACCTAGGTCGAGAAGTCAACATGATGAACGACCTAAAACCTGAGCTGTGTAGGAGGAAGATAGCAGCATGGAATGCCTTCAAAAGCATAGAAGAAATAGCTAAAAGGACAAAGAACCTCCAGCTCTGGGCACATCTCTTCAACTCCACTGTTCTCCCTGCATTAGCATATGCCTTACAGACCTGGGCCCTGTGAAAACAGGATGAGAATGCTATTTGGGTCTCCCAAAGAAGTTGTCTTATAAGGTTTCATTAATTTCCCCATGCATTTGTTATGCCTCAGTATTTCTGCCCATATCATGGATCATCTTAGGCACTAGTAGGCATAGATGCCTTTCTTCCAGGTTTCAGGAATACATGGCAGAAATAAAGTATCTTAATGGCCAAATTCAAATGAATGAGAATTCTTTCTTGGTAATAATCTGGGCCTGTTTCTTCACTTGTAAAACTAACCTATTTCCTTATTCATTTTTACAAATAAAATATTTTATAGTGCTTGTTAATAATATATAACCACAATGATCAAAACTTATAATTGTGATCTAGAATGACAGTAAACTGTGGGTGTACTCTCTTAGTACACAAGATTTCTGAGTGGTACACCCACTTGTGTGCTTGGCAGCAGGCCCTAGTTTGCTTTACAGTGTTGCATATGGTTTCTGGAGTAACACCAGGAGAAATCCCTGGAACTAAGACTGGAATGGCTCCTGAGCACTTTATTGGATGTGATTCTGCACTGAATAAAAATGTATTGCAATTATTATTGCGGTTACATAGCCATATAATGCTGTTAATCCAATCTAACATGTAGACTTGCTTCATGCTCTGTTTAGCTAAGAATGAGCTGTTACAAGAAAAATAACTGCAGATGATTACCACTTACGGCATAAGTGCTGTTGGTGTTGAAAGGGTTGTGAGTTTAAACCTATCCATTGTTTGAGCTGTGTTGCAAGCATAGAAGTTCTCGGGTAGATGTCACCTCTTCCACATATCAGTTCACAGAGATGTGAGATAATAGGAAAACATAGTTCTAACGGCAATGCCCTCATCTCAAAAAACGGAACTATAGGTGGCTATTTATTCTCTTGCAGCCAAAATTGCCAACATAAATTGTTTCATCCAACAGAGAAATGTCAACATTACAGAGTTATTATTCAAGGCAACCAAGCTGAAAGTGATATTAGCTGAAGGATTTAGGAGCCAAAAAATCTGGAGTTAAACTATAAGATGATTCAATATAGAAGCAGGAGGACTTAATTATAGTGAAGATTTTAAATACAAAATATTGTGCTAGTGAATGTTTGCTTGGTATGGTGTGGTTTTTCCTTCATTGCCACAGTACTTCTGAGACTAGTTTTTCTTTAATATTCAGTTTGGTTTCCCTACAACTGAGTTAATTTTTGTGTGTGTGTATGTGTGTTGTTTTATATTATGAGAGCTCTACAAATGAATGGCATAATCTGTCCTCATTAAATTTGCAACTGACCAGTCAGAATAGGGGGAAATGCATCAAAAGGTCAGAGAAAGTCAAGTAAAATTGAGCCGAGGAGAAAGTTGACTATCTTTTTTAGAAATTTATTTGAGAGTTGGGGCCGGAGCGATAGCCCAGCGGGTAGGGCGTTTGCCTTTAAACACGGCCGGCCTGTGCCGGCCTGGGTTCGATCCCCGGCATCCCATATGGTCCCCAAGCATCGTCAGGAGTAATTCCTGAGTGCAGATCCAGGAGAAACCCCTGAGCATTGCCGGGTGTGACCCCAAAAGAAAAAAAATTATAGAAATGACGACAAGAGTATGCTCCCACATGGCAGAGCCTGGCAAGCTACCCATGTCGTATTTGATATGCCAAATACCAGTAACAAGTATAGACCTCATTCCCATGACCTGATGGAATGGTTTGAGGCTCTTTATGTTCCTGAAGCAAGCAGGTGCCCTTGGGCTCTACTTGCATGAGACAGGACATATGGAGATGTTACTGGTGCCCCGCTTGAGCAAATCGATGATGAACGGGAAGACAGTGTGATACAGTGTAATTTGAGAGTTCTTTGCTAAGGTCCTGGCTAATGAAATGAATGTCAGACTTTTCTTTTTCTCACTGATTAAATTTGACCTATTGTATTTTATGTTTCTTGCTGTATTTTGACTTTAGTGTTAAAATCATATAGTATAATAAATTACAGTTTAATAAAACGATGTGTGACTGGCCCATAGTAGGAACTTAGTAAAGTCTAGGAAGTAAAGAATAGTTCAAGGCCCTTTGAAAACTGTATTTAATAACAACGAACATTCGGAAATAAGAGTTTGTGTATTACTAATTTAGTAAGCACTTTTTTTACCTTTATTTGATTTTGTAATTGATGTAGACAGCTCTATGAGTTGGATACTTTTATACCTCTACTTTATGAATCATGAAATATTATAGAACTTACATATTTTGCCTAAGAGCACAGTGTTAGTTGAATGATAGAGCCACTTAGTGTGAAGTGGTACTAGTTCATTCAGTATTTTAAGTCTTTGACTTAATGTATATATATATATATATATATATATATCTTTTCCTATAAATCATCTAGTGGTTTCTGTTCTTGATCACTTGATCACTTGACATACCATTATTCATCGATTTGCTCGAGAAGGTGCCAGTAAAGTTTCCATTTGGTCTTATCACATGCCAGTATAGCCCAATGGCATCTTCTTGATCCAGGAATACGAAGAGCTTCAAACCATTTGTTCAGGGTCTTGACGAAGAAGTCTGACTATCTTGTAGGTGGGTGTTGGAGGACAGGTTTAGCTAACCTGGGAGCTTTGTTGTTTTGCCCACTCCCAGCTTAATCTACTTAAGTCAAGGTGCATTCTAATGAGACCTCTCTTCTATGTAAACACTGCTAGAGGGTGTGGCACTTACAAAAGTCACCTTGATTGAATAACTTCTGACTTATACATCTACTAAGACTTCTATGTTTTCTAGATTGGACACAGCTCCTCTTTATACCCACTGCACCCAGCGTGGGGCAGTTAGAATTTACCAGGAGACTACCACCCTGGCTACGCTGAGACTATAGGAAGACTATAGGAAGGATCATACTAGTTTGCTCTCAGCAGGTGAGAGTGACCCTTTCAGTACATAAGAACAAGATACTCAGAATCACCCTGGTGCAGATAATAATAAGAAGGACCTTCTGGGTACCATCTAGATTACATGATGCTCATGAAGTTAAGATGTATTACTTTATATCAGTCCTCTCTCTCTCCAGTGTTTTACATAAGAGATAATCTCGGGATTATAAGGGATAAACCTTTGTTTATACCTGCAATAGGGTGTGGCACTATACTCTGTTTAGAGTTCTTTGTTGACATGACCCTCCCAGTTGGATTACTTTGGTGTATATAAGGGGCTGACTTGAGCCCCCCTCACCTATTGCCTTTTGGGCCTTTTAGCTTTTGGCTTTTTGGCTTTTTGCTCTTTGGCCTTTTTGCTCCTTCTTCTGGGTAGGACTCAGCTCGGGTGAGAACCTCTCTCTTTGGTGGGAGACTTAGGCTCTTTTGTATGGCCTAAGTTCGGACCAGAGCTAAAGTTTGTTCATTATATTGGAGTGCTGTGGAAGAGCTTTTGTACTATTAAAAGCCTTTTTTGGAGCTGCTCCGACTTGTGAGTTTTCATCTGTTCTCCCGGCGTCCTCGGAGGTAGAAGAGAACCTCTGTCCAGACACTGTCGGGGACCCCCTGCGGCGTTCCCGACAGGTGGGCAGCCATGTGATCTTGACATCCCTTGGGATTCCGTTGGTAAGGGCTCAATTCCAGCGGTTGTCTTCAAATTGCAATACATGTCCAGCCCATCTGATTTTCGAAGACTTGGCAAATGAGACAGTGTCCCTGACTCTGGAACGGTGACAGAGGTTGGAACTCCAGATTCCTTTTTCTCAGTTGAGTGAGGCGTGTTATTCCAAGCATGGCTCTTTCAATTCCTCTTTGGGAGACCCGAATAGCATTCTCATCCTGCTTTCGTAGGGACCAGGTCTCTGAGGCAAATGTTAATGCAGGGAGAACGCTGGAGTTGGAGAGATGTGCCCGGAGTCAGGAGTTCTTTTCATTTTAGCTATTTTTTAGCTCATTTTAGCTATTTTTTCGATGCTCTTGATGACGTTCCACGCCGCCCTCTTGTCCGCTCTTCTGTCCTTAGCCCACACATTTCAAGAATACCAACCTTTTGATATTTGTTTCATTCACTATCTCTGCAATTATTGTTTTTGAGTTCCTGCCAAATACCACGTTGCACTCAAGAATGGGGGGGTTGGAGAGGACTGTTATCAATTCTGGAAACATAGTACAATGCAAGTCAACAAATATGTTTACACATCTATCTAATTTTCAGTCACTGGGATCACAGGTTATCTATGGGGAAGCCAAACATAGAACCCAATATCCATAATTCATTATCATCCAAATAGATACAGATTTCTTTGGAAACAGAGGAGTCCACTGGCACAGAAACAGTGTTATAATATCTGCACCAGTACTAAATGCTACACATGTCTCACCTTGTCCATTTCCTATACACAGTTCTGAATAATTCCAGGGAAATCTGTGATCTTCCCACTCAGCCATAACTCTTATGAAATTGGAGCTGCTATCAGGAAGGTTGGAATATGAGTTGTGTCTGAGACAAATGCAAATTTTCTGAGAAGAGGTTTTATTTGGGAATACATTATAATGAAGGTGGATCATCTGAGAAGAATATGTAATTTGACCTGATCAGACAATAGTATATTTATTTATTTATTTATTTGCTTTTTGGGTCGCACCCGGCAATGCTCAGGGGTTTCTCCTGGCTCTGCACTCAGGAATTACACCTGGCAGTGCTCGGGGACCATATGGGATACCGGAATCGAACCCGGGCCTGCACAGACCTGCTGTGTGCAAGACAAACGCCCTACCCGCTAGACTATCGCTCCGGCCCCCAACAATAGTATATTTTTAAGAGGATTCACAGGACTTTCATTGGAGACATATAAGATGCAACTGATAAAAACCTTTGAGTCCCATGGCAAGAATGGAACTTGATTTGCCAGTGAAAACTAAAGGTCTGATTAAAGAATAAAACATTGTAAGCTTGATGTACTCATTTCTGGTTGAATTAAAACCTTCACATTTATAAAACACTAATAGCGTGTCCTTTGAATAAGGGGCAGAACAAAGACACAATGTTGAATATACAAAGTAAAAAGAAAATGCTAAGACATAAAGTTATTTATTACCTGAGAAGCCCCATGAAGAATATTTGTTCTGATTCTAGTTATGGCATTAAGGAATATTAATATGATTTTAAGTACATGATGAGATTTTTCAGATGATTATTAAATTAACTCATGCTGTCTTTGATGATTATTCGTTTTATCAACTGTAATAAAAACATAAATTTTATAATTAATTTTAAGTCTTCTCTTTCCTAAAATTGAGAAACATCTCTAACACATGGATTGAATTATAAAAATGAGTAAGAATGTATGAAAATGTTTTATCCTATTCATAAAACTTTAATTTTTTTCTGGTGACATTTAGGGGTAGAAATGAGTTGATTTTATGTGAGTCAATAGTGTTTTGAAGTACTGTTTTATCTGATTGTGTTAAAACCAAAATATGTTCTTCATCAAATCATTGCAAATATGTTCTCTATTAATATTCATGAGTTTATCATTATAGACTAAAACTTATTTTCCATGATCTTAAAAATTAGAGTGATTGTTTAACCAAAGTTAGCCATCGGTTAACTGTCCATCACAGATATTTTTTAGAGATATTATTGCAGTATTGTTTTGCCCATTTCAAAATGGTATATAGGTAATATATGTGCCAAGTTATTCAAGCCAGTGTATATCTTTGTTTGCTTTATCATCTTTTCTTTATGAATAGGTAGAACTTTCTGTTGTAGTTTCCATACTTTAGAATCAAGATTACCTGTGTCCCACAAGAATACCTCAATTTGTCATGGATCTTTCCATCTCCTATGTTCTTGGAATGCTGAGGGTATCATAGCTTTATCTGGTTAAGTCAGCAATATTCAGATGTTTAAGGTTATTCCTTCTCAGGATTCTATACAAATTTCCACCTACCTATTCTATTGGCAATCCAGAATAGGGTGAAGACCGGATCAGCTCACTCTGAAAAAAAAAAAAAAGCTGAGCTGGGGCCAGAGTGATAGAACTGCGAGTAGGGCATTTGTCTTGCACGCAGCCGACCCTGGGGCTCGATCCGGGCATCCCATATGGCCTCCTGAGCACTGCCAGGAGTAATTTCTGAGTGAAAAGCCAGGAATAACCCCTGAGCATTGCCAAGTGTGACCCAAAAAAGCAAAAAAAAAATTAATAATAATAATAATAATATAACAAGCTAAGCCTCTTTTATAAGATATTTGGTCTCATATTTTCTTTCCGTCTTAACCTGTTTTTCTGTTTAATAACTACTTCTGAATATGGAGTGAAGCCGTTATGAAATTCTTTCTGACTTAGTTTTTAACTTGAAAAAGTAATATAACTCATGTGTATATATTTTTAAACTTTAGGCTTTATTTTTGGAAATATATTAACCTAACAGACTTTAGTAAAAATATTTTAAGTGTGTAATCAAAAACAGAATTTTTTTTTTTTTGCTTTTTGGATCACACCCGGTGATGCTCAGGGGCTTCCCTGGCTCTGCACTCAGGAATTACTCCTGGCGGTGCTCGGGGGACCATATGGGATCCCAGGGATCGAACCTGGGCCGCCACAGGCTGACCGCGTGCAAGGCAAATGCCCTACTGCTGCGCTTATCGCTCTGGCCCCTCAAAACAGAATTTATTATAGAAATTTGATTTATAATTATTTTAAATAATAAGCTGATAAAATATGCTATAGCATGTGCAAAAGATATGATCAAACATTGATAACTGCAGTGTTCATATGTTGGCACATAAATTCTCTTTAGAATCAATCTGATTTATATATATGATGTATGATATTTATTATATATATCTACACATACACAAACAAATATGATTTCAAATATACAAACGAAAGCATTCATGGCAATGGGAATCATTGAACAATTTCAAAATGGGTGATTAACCTTTTGGATTTTGTTTTCCAAAGCAATTACATATTTTTTACAGTTAAAAGTTAAACAAGAATAAAAGCGAATAATTCCTATAGCAGAGCCATTTTTTTTCATTTACTGCTCCTTTTTATGCTCATTAGCTTTGCTTAGTAAAAATACTCAGTATTCCTTACGCTAGTCATATTTGAACACTGTATTCATTAATGGAAGAAAATTGTTACAAGTATTTATTTGTAAGGTTTTAGAACAAGTCATCCAGCAGTAATTTCTGTAAGTTGATGAAATTCTAGTGAAAATGCTTACAATAACTTAGTGTATCACTGTCTGAATGTGACACTTTTAAGGAGGGAACATTTGGCACTCATGAAGCAAAATCTTTAGAATTCCTGCTTTTGGAATTTGCAGGTCACTCCTTCTTGCCATTTCTGGGACCTGATACCTTGTTCATTGAAATTTCTTTGTGAAAAATTTCCACAGAAAGGTTCATTGTGATGATGTATGACTCATGTATTCATAGACAATCCCCGATGCTCAGTCGCACTTTCTCAAAAAGGAGAAATCAAGCCTGACCTGTCTCTCTACTAAATTAAGCATTTTTTTTCATGTTGTGCTCATTAGTCTCCTGATGATAGTCAATTCCCTTCTCTGCCTCAATGCTTAGCTTATGCATAAAACAAATGCTTACTCTGGTTCCAGAACTCTAAGACTAAGTCAGCGTGTGACAGCTTCCATTCTCTCAATTTGAACTCTATGCTGTTCAGTTTCTACTCTGATTCTTTCTTCACTTTTTTATTAAAAAACTTGCCTCTCTCCTGACCACCATATTTCGGCCCTCAATCCCAATGCTCTGCACCCTCCTCTGCTCTTTGGAAATATCCCTTCAGTTTAATTATTTTATGCACTTACCTTATTTATTTGCTCTCCTCTTCCCTAGAATATATGTCCTATCACAGCAGTATTTGTCAGCTTTGCTTCCATCTGGTTCCTTAGGATCACCACAGGGACGCTGATTCTTACCAAGTGTTTCTTTAATGGGTGACGCTGGTATGTGCTTCCTGCTCCTCTCTCCTCTTCTTCCTCCATCCAAGCAGGATGCCATAGGAACATGGATTCTGTACCAAATGGAGCCTCTCTTGTTGCCTGACATTTTGAAAGTCCATGAATTCTTTCTGCTGGGGCAGCTTCTTCCTAAAGTCCTTAGTACTAGAGTAATTTCTGATGCCTGAACCGAAACATCTGTGCTTGTATCTCACTGCTTGTGACCTGGGAAACGCCAAACATTATCTTCCCCCCTGCTTGCCGCCGGTCTCTCAAGGGTAGTCCTTTATCCCATATTCTGCTTGTGTGAGGGATAAGACTCCTGTCATTTCTATTCAAACATGGCAGCTGGGTTTGCTTGCTTGTTTCTGTTTATTTGTTTCATCCCATTTTCTGAAGCTTCATTTGACCCATTTGCCTCTCTTCTACACAACATTTTGCTTCTACCTGGTGGATTCTTTATCCTTTCTTAGCTTCCTTTTTAACACCCTGATGTTGCTTTTGCCAAAGTTATTTCTCAGATTGCTTGGCTTGGCATATCCATTAGGAAGAGATATAATGTTACTGAATTTACCAAAGTGGTTCTTTAGTTTACAGTCATTTTGACTACAACACTCTACAATCTTTCCATCAGCCCAAGATCAGGTTAGTGCAGTCGCACCCATTTGTTGACCAGAGTTCCCTGTTGCTGCAATCTGAACTGCTCCAAAATGTCACTAATATTCTCACTTCTTAATTTTTTTTAATTAAATCAACATCTACTCTTTTTTTCTATTGTTCATTTTTTAATCGACTCATCTTTCTTGAGTCTTTCTTAGCATTCCTCACCTTGAAGGTGAGGGGCCCTTCTCGCTCCAGCCGGAGCCGGGCATGTTGAAGCCCCCCGCTCACCTACATGGTGAGTGCCTATGTCGCCAGCTGAGGACCCCTTCTTGCACCATTCTAGAGCTGGGCACGCTGCAGGCCCCGCCTCCTACATGGTGCAGCAAGGGCTGCCTCCCCACCCAGCAGCCTTCTCTGCACTCCGGGGAGGTGCACATTACTCAGCCTCACCGCTGGTTTTGGTTTCTCCATGGTCGAATTTTTCCTGTCTTGAATAAAAATCAGATATTGATGTAAATGGGTACATGGGGCTATGCACACTGATTTAGTCATACCACACTATTTAAATGTTTTCTTTCTTATTATGTTTGATAGTTCCTCAGAGCTCCATCCAAGAGAAAACCTGATCTCCCCCCTTTAAGTTTCATCAGTAAATGCTTGGGTTGAGAGCCTTCTACTGAGACTATACCACCTACATGGTAAAGCCTGGCAAGCTACCCGTGTTTTATTTACTTTTTATGCCAAAGACTAGTAACTATTATGGACCTCAGTTCCATAACCTGAAGAATGGTTTTGGGCTCCACCTGTCCCTGGAGCAAGCAGATGCCCTTTTTGCACTTGCTTGTGACAGGACTAATGGAGATATTACTAGTGCCCACTCGAGAAAATCGAAGAACAATGGGAAGACAGTGATACAGTGACAGTTCTTGGATTCTAGATCCTAGAGATATCTTTTGAGCATGAGAACTTTCAACTTTCAGTTTTTAATTTATAGTCATTGTATTGAAATTTTAACTGTGGACTTACATAAGAACACTGATGGCTGTCTCTTCAGTCTGATTTGGGTTTCAGAAGTTAGGTTCAGGACCCAGGTGTCTCTATGACTGTAAGAACTCAGATATGAACAGCACATGTCATCAGAGACCTGCGAAGCCATTCCTCCATCACCACCCTGAAACACTATGAATCCGCCACCTCTTTAGTTATAATCTAATAAATTACCAAACTCGAGAACTTAGTGACTGTCCTTGTAAATTAAACACCTTGAGCTTCAACGGAGTATCTCCCACTGCTGTTACTACTGTAAGTAGTAACAGGTTAATTGGCCCTAAACGCCAGTTTTGGAAGGCAAATTTAAGATCTTCATGACCAGAAATTTTTTGTGGAATATTCATATCACTGTCTTCCCGTTCATCATAATTATATTTTTTTTCTTTTTTTTTTTCTTCTCCACTCTCCCTGCATTTAGTAACATACTCAGTCTATTATAGCGAAGAACTAGTGTTATGCTTCTAATGCTGAGGGCTGCTCCATACTTAGTGGTGATGTTTGATCTTTAATTGGGAATAATAATACATCATCAGTGGTTTTGAATCCTATGCATACATTCTCCTATGTGTTTGCTTTAGTGAAAAAATAATCACCATATTCTGCCATTAAGTCACCTGTAATAATGTTGGTTGATTAGGATTTTGGGTCCAAGCTCTCTCAAATTAGACAAAAAGCATTTTGATTCTGCAGTTCGGATTATATTCTATTTAAGCTTATATGTGATTTTATTAGTATATATACCCTTAATGTGTACTAACTTTTAAAGATAAAACTGCCAGTATTGGTTGACCAATTGTGTTGCACAGTGCAAAGGATATTTGCCTTGCCTGCCAGTGATTCGATTTGATTTCCAGCATCCCATACAGTACCCCAAGCACAGCCAGGAGTGATTTCTTGAGTTCAAACCAGGAGTGACCTTGGAGCATCACTGAGTGTGGCCCTACAAATAAAATCCAACAAACAAGCAAACAAAATAGGATTATTGACACAAAATTGCTTTATCTTTTTAAAAGATTTACATTATAGAAATGAAAATATTATTTTAATATTTAAAGTTATACAGAATATTTCTTGAAGAAAAGGACATGTTTTCATTGATCAGTCCTTGTCAGTAATTTCTTTTAATTAATTTCAATTAATTAGTTTAATTTTTTCTGGACTCTTATTGGTTGCAAACAATACATTTAGAGTAGATGTTAGTGCAGAAAGCCAAAATAAATGAAAATTTTAGAAAATTTACATTTTTTAAAATATGTAAAAGCACATTCTATTATCAAGTTGTAAATATATTCAGTATACTCACTTTCTTTTAATAGTTGCTCCTGTTGTACGATTTCAGTATAATTCTGAAAATATGGCAAAATGGCTCCCAGAAGTTAGCCTTATGCATCAAATACAGCATGATTATGCTACTTCCGCTCGGCTGTCTGTTGCTTTTGGCAGGCATTAATATAATAGATGAATATTGCACACACAATTCATCTTCTTCCTTGTTCCGTTCATTTGTCACTTTACAAATGACCCAATGTCTAAACAGATTTTCCCTTCCTTTGTATCTAGGGTGATGTTGCAGACAAACTCATTACTATTTTTGAAAATAATTATTGTTAAATGACATGACTGAGACAAAAAAGGCATGACAATCTATTATAAGGTCCTCTAATATGTGACATCCTTCATGATGATTCGCAATGACAGGGTCCATAGTCTGTATAATTGATGTAGGAGACAGGCAGCCATGGCAAATCTGGAAAGCTGGCATTTTGATTCTGTGCAGGCCTGGTTATGTCATCGTAGAATGGTTGCTGCTTTTTTCAGGGCATTAACTTAGTAAAGCTTTGCTTTATTATTTTCTTTGTGTGTGGGGTGGGGGAGAGTAGAGATGGAAGCATAGAACCACACATGTGAACAGGCCTTAATCCTGCTTCTTTTGCTTGGCGGTCACTGGTGGTGCTTCGGAGACCATGAGTCTGTAAGAGCCTGAACCAGAGCCAGCTACATGCAAGTAAAATACCTTCAAGCTTTTTTATTAATACATTTAAATATTTGTAAATACTTGTTGGCACATGCCTTCCATGACAGCCTTTTGAGGTCTAAATCACTTGACTATTTGACTATTTATTTTAATGTTGGGAATGCTGAACATAAAGCAGTAAATCAAATGTATTAATTTATTGGTATGAAATGAACATTGGTCAGTTTAACTAAGATTAATTTATGTATTTATACTAGCATTTTCATTTCTACAAGAGACTGATTTGTTTACATATATGTTATCATCAGGTAGTATTTATCGTCTGTTCACAAATCATTTGGTCTGACCATTAGAAAATATATCATGTTCACTTCGGTTGGAATGTTTATTAGAAATGTTTAGTATATCTAATCCATGATATATGTTTTCCTGGCAGATGATCAAAGCCGTCACATAGTCCATTGGACTTGTCAGACTGGATCTTTATTGCCTCCTGTTCCTCAGTGTAAATCTCTTTGTTGTCCTGGATTCCGAAGGAACATTTTTACATGCTGTTTTCTCACAGTTACTTTTTTATTATTTCTCTATATTTGATATCCCTATTCCAGAATAATATTTTTATATTTGATCAAATGCTTTCTGAATTCTGCTTCCAAATATAGACCTGTCTTTTAAATTTTCCATGACTAATAATTTTCTCAAAATATATACATATTTCAAAATATAATTTACATGGGTCAGTATAATCATTGTCCTTTAACTCTCTTAATGGTATATTCAATAAAATTTAATAATACAAATATTCTTACATGCTGTGTAGTGACATGGCTAGCACATAGTACTGTTACTATTTCTTGTGAGAATGAAACAAATTATTTTTCTGTAAAGTTATATTAAAATAAGGTAGCATTCCAAAAATACTGGAGTATAGTTTTTCTGTATATGAGATTCCTGGGTTTTTAAACCTGGAACCTCCTGGTATTCCAAAGACCACTGGATATTTTCCCTCAAAGAAAGCAACCAAAATCCTTGTTTCCTTAGGATTTAAATTCTAAGACAAGTGGTATCCAAAATGACAGTTATAAAATATAATAAATTGTGTTGTCTATTAAAAAATTAAAAATGTATAAATCATTTTTCTGTATAAGGAGATCAGATGGTGGGACATTAAACCATAAATAGACTTTCTAACAAATAGTTATTCCTTGAGTAGATGAAATCTAATCCAAAGCTCTAGAGAAGGGAAAAACTCACCATGTATATATCTGAGAGAAGAAAATTCTTAGGAGAAAGAATATCAGTACAAAAAAAAGTAGAGTTACTGAAATAAAGGAGTAACAAAAGTGAAGAAATAGTGAGCCAATAATTTGAGATAAATATAGGAACAAAATGCATCTAAAATTATATGTTTCATATCACTTTCTATTTGATTTTAACCACAATTTATAATATATGCTTATTATGTGGAACTATAGGAATTAATCTCTTATCAGAGATATTAAATTCCTATAGAGTTCCAAATTAATTTCCAGCTGTCAAAATTGAAATTAGCTTTAATTTAGAAAAGTTCTTGAGAATAATAATATTGTCTTTGATTTTACACTATAGTTTTTCTTTAGGTTGCCAGTTTATTTACCTTAATGATCACAAGAAGCTTACTTTGCTTGGATATTTACAGGTTAAAACTGGTTTTGCTGGAGAGATAGTTCAGTTGGTCAGTGCATGCTTTGCATGTGAAAAGCTGCAGATTCCATCTATGGGGTCATAAAACTGAGCACTTCCAGGAGCAACCACCTAGCATTGAGCTGGGAATCCTTGTGAACATCATTGGTTGTAGCCCCACAAAATAAAGCACAAGTGCCCCCTGTAAAACCTACTTTTCCTCATTATTTCTCCTTACTCTGTACTGATCTCTGTTTTAAATACTTGACTATCATTGATATTTTATCAATTATAATTACCAGAATTACAATATTATTTAATCACAAGTGTCAGGTAGCACAGAGTTTGACTCTAGATGGATGCATAGTATATTCCTATCCAGACTTTATTAAGGGTATTTTTTTATTTTTGGGTCACACCTGGTGATTCTCAGTGGTTACTCCTGGCTCTGCACTCAGGAGTCATTCCTGGAGGTGCTCGGGGGACCATATGGGATGCTGGGGATCAAACCTGGGTCAGCCGTGTGCAAGGCAATTGTCCTACCTGCTGTGCTATCACTCTCGGCTCTATTATTTAAAAAGTTAAGTAAACTCATATATTGGAGTGATAGCTCAAAGAACGGGAGAAGGTTTAATCCTTAACCTATGTTGGTCCATTAAGCACCAGTACAAGCTATCCCTGAGCACATAATCAGAAGTAGCCCTTGAGTACAGCTGGTTGTGACCTAAAAGAAACCATAATTAATGAACTAATTCAGATCTTAATGCAGTAGCCTATAATGCCTATTATATATGAGCATTATAGGCATTATAACCCTAACTCTAAGCCAAAGCCTATAATATATCCAAGAAGAATTAGTTATGTCTTACTTCATGTTAGAAATGTTGATTGAGTAAAATTTTGGCTTTTTGCTATAACAAGAAATAGTCCATTTTTCAGACTAGACCTTAAGTTAGAACATGAAGCAAATATCAGTGACTTTAAAAAGGATAGAATAAAAAGAATGCTCTCCAGTTGTGTTGGAATAATAATAGAGAAGAGTTTTCAAAAAATATGGGAAGTTAAAAATACTCAAAATTAGACAATACATTTATAAATAATAAATGGTGCAAAGAAGACAAAATGGATTGCTTTTAAATAACTTGAAATAAGCTAAAATGGAGACAATACACTGAAATCGATGAATTTTTAGATAGATTGTAATAGAAAAATTTTGCTAGAATGCTATATTATCAAAGAATAAGTTTTAAAAATAGAATATTAAAACACTTGCATCATTTTAAAAAGTCATGAATAGAGGAGAGAAGGAATATAGTAATTAAAACAGACAGAAATTGTTTAAATGAAGAGAAAAACTATCAAGAAAATTATCTAAAAGCTTTTGTTTTTCACATTGTAAAAAATTTGACAAAATAGGCAAATTCACCAAGAAAAAGCTAATAAAATAGGTATTTTATTATAGTTAAAATCAGTAATCAGTGTGAAAATAGTACTATTGGTTTTATAGAAATGAAACATTACTTTTAGTTTAATATATACAAATATAAACAGTTATATACCAGTGGATTAGGTGAAGAGGAGTTCTTTTTGCACACCACATATACAGAAATATCATTAGGGATATTTCATATGAATATAATTATACAATGCTGGTTTATAATAATATAAATATATGACTATAATGTATATAATATGTATGGTATAATGTATAATAGTGTTTTTTTTATTTTAATGTAATTTTTTTTAATTTAATAATATAAATTATACAATCAATATATAATTATATACAATTTTATCCGTATATAATTATATGAAACTGGTTTAAGACCTGAACTATAGGTCAGAATTTGCAGTACTTTCATTTAAAATAGTTGAATCTGAGTATCACTTGTCCTCCCATTGTTCATCAGTTTGCTCGAGCAGGCACCAGTAACGTCTCCATTCTTTGGGAATGAGGTCCATTATTGTTACTGTTTTTGGCATATCGAATACACCACGGGTAGCTTGCCAGGCTCTGCTGTGACTCTGGGTTCATCCCAGGGGACCCCCGTCTTTTTCTGTGTCAGACCATCAACCATCCAGGCCCACGGGGCAGAGCCCTGGGTGTAGACAAGCTTGTATCCTGTCTTCCTCCTGCCGATGCATCTTGGTACTGCAGCAGGACATAAAAATTTCTTTCAGGGGCAAAATGGATGAGGTAATTACCTTGCACACAGCCAATCTGGGTTCCATCCCTGGTCTGCCATATGTTCTCTTGAGCACATCTAGGAGTGATCACTGAGAGCAGAGCCAGTAGTAACCCCTAAGCACTGCTGGGGTTGGCTTCCCCAAACAGAAAACAACAAGCACAATTTCTTTCAGATCTCCACCCATTCTCTGCATAGAGGGGTAGGCAGAAGACAGAAGACTTGCGAGCATTTTCTAAAGAGGATACTTGAGAAAATACCGAAAATTTAAAGTCTAATTAAAAGTTACTGCTCTAACTTTGGACTTGTGATTCTCTTTTCCTTTTTGACCTGAGAGGGTCACCATTGGAGAAGGAGCCTGCTTTCAGTAATGATCTGATCCTTTCAAAGTGAAATGCTACTAACAAATACCCCTATAAATGACCTCCCAGGGACATAGGTGACAACTTTTACCAGGCAGCTGCTGTCTTTAAACTTCTCAGATAAGAAAAGTATCAAAATATCCTGAATTTCTTATCTACTGGTCTCTAAGTGACAGGTACCAGTCCTGGGTACCATACAGAGCACCATGAGTCCACACAGGTCTGAATACCCAGTTCAGCCCCCCACTAACGCAGAAGTCAGGAGAGACAACAGCAGATCCCTACCATAAATCAAAATCAAATCAAATAAAGCAAAATTCCCAATGATAACTTGGAAAGAGGCATAAGTTGGGGTGGAGGGGAGGTGTTGGGGAGACAGAAAGCATATGGTATCATTATCACTGCCAGACAAAACAAAGAGAAATAGAGACATAAATATTGGGAATTGAGAGTGAGTGTATTACAATGTCAAGGTATTAGTTCAAACCTAAAAAAATACCTGTTTCTGCTTTTTTTTTTTTTTTTTTTTGGTTTTGTTTTGAGGTCACACTCTGCTCTGCTCAGAGCTTACTTCTGGCTCTGTACTTAGAAATCACTCTAGGTGGTGCTGGGGATCAAATTCAGGCGAGCCACATGCAAGGCAAATGGCCTGATCACTCTGGCCACCTGAAAATATTTTTTTGCAGATATTATCCCCCCCCCCCCCCCCCCCCATAGAAAATTTACCAAAAAAGAAAGAGAGAATATAATAAGATCACATTTAAAAGTCAGTTACTTTTTTTATTAAACAAGTTTTAAAAGACCCTTGATTCACAAAACAAATTTCCAAAATAAATTTCAAAATTGCATACATCTATGAAAAATAAGCTTAAAAACTTCTGAATGCATTAACAGAAATATAAAAAACTCAATTAGAATATGTCACTTTACCTTAATCTATTGTACAGTTTCACTTAATCACTTGACATCCCATTATTCATCGAATTGCTTCAGCGGGCACCAGTAACATTTCCATTTGACCCTATCAAACCCTACCCTATGCCAGTGTAGCCCAATGGCAATATTGTACTAAATTGTACTGGACACAGTCATGAATAGAAGACTTGATCCAAGTATAACAAAAGGTAAATCCACTAGTACTTTCCTTTTCAGATGAACATATACTTCATGTTATCCCAACAGAGTGTGCCCACAATGAATTATATGCATTATTAAAGGCACTTGATTTAATAAGCATGATTACCTGATCTCTCAAGCTTTAAGATCTTCTCAAGTTCTATTAAGTCATTTCAGCATAATTATATTTGACATCATTCGGTTAGAAGTAGGAAGGGCAAGCAAGGGGAAAAGGATGGATGATATCAGACAGCTGAAAATACTGAAAAGTAATTATTGAGACTGAGGACAGATAAAGAATTGCTACTACTAAAACTTTAAAATCTCTGATTTCATATCATTTAGTGTAATATATTATAAAAACAAAATAGCATAGTGAGAGATTATCGTCTATGACCTGGCAAGAAAACATTATTGACTTGGCAAGAAAACATTAAAGTATGTTTAGTAGATTGTCTTAACGGCAAAGAATTGTTTAATATTTATTTAAAAGATAGCCAACAAAGTCTTATTTATTCACCTACTCGCACTAATAAAACTCGATTTCAATTATTTGGAAAAATCTTTACTTCATAAATATTCCCAAAGGATATCAGATCAGTATTATATTTTTTCTAAGATTATTTCTTGTCAACAAATGAAATACTACTTATTTTTATAAAAGGCAAGATTATATATTCTAACCAGAGGTTTGGTACCTTGTTCTTATGATAGAAAAAAAACTGGGAAGCATTAAAGTACTGAACCCTGACCTTTACCCAGAAAAAATTAAATTAGATCTCAAATAGGGTCAGAGTTTGAGTACCTAATAAACTATTTTCTACACTCATTTCTATAAAATGAGTCTGTGGACAGAGACATAATGCAGGGGGTTCAGGCTTATATCCTTTGTGCATGTGGTTTCAGTTTGTTCCTTGACAGTATATATGGTCCCACCAGCCGTCACCAAGAGTGATCCCTGAGGTTAGATCCAGTAAGTCAGCCTTAGATCCCTAAGTACAGCCTGTGTACCCCCTTCCCCGCACCCCAAAAAATATGAAAAGAGAAAAGTTACTGAAGTACAGAGGGTTTGAAGAAATTATGTTCCACACTTGATCACTTCTTGACCACTTGACATCCTGTTATTCATCGATTTGCTGGAGCGGATGCCAGTAACATTTCCATTTGACCATATCATGTGCAAGTGTAACCCAATGGCATCTGGTTGCTTCAGGAATATGAAGAGCCTCAAACCATTTGTTCAGGGTCTTGACGAAGAAGTCTGACCATCTTGTAGGTGGGTGGCCATGTGATCTTTTGATATCCCGTAAAATATTCCTATGCCTAAGATCTCAGACCACTTTCTAAATCAGAACCCCTTATTTTTACAATGTAGTTTGAGTCAACTAGCTTGCCTGCCTTCTGAAATATGCTGGATCTCTGGAGAGTTGCCTCTGAAACCTCTGTGCTTTAAATGTAATCCACAGGGAAAAGAAAATTCTCTTAGGGGAAACTATTGTTTCATAGATATTAAACTGATTTGATATAGCAGTGAATATTGCATATTATACACCTTGAAAACGATGCCATGTAGAAGTAAACATCTGAGACCAGCTTCTGATACGGGTTCCCACCAAAATGTACGAATATAGTTCTAAGGAGAACTATATTCTTCTTTAGAATATAGTTCTAAACTATAAACAGACACTCACAGACATGGAGCAGAGCTGCTACTTGCTCTCCCTGTGCCCAGCCGCTCACGAGGTGCCCAGGAGAGATGGCGGGTTCTAGCCCTGGCCTGCCACCCCAGCAGAGCCTTGCAACAAGCCAGACGACCCCCACTCCATGAGGGCCTCCATTTTCCACATCCGGACTTCTCTCTTGTCAGAAGTTCACCCAGCAGACCAGCCTATCACAGCCCGGCTCGCGGCCTCAAGCGGCCGCATGGTTCATAAATAAATGCTGGACTTAGAGATGACTACAAGAGTATGCTACCTGCACGGCAGAGCCTGGCAAGCTACCCGTGTTGTATTTGATATGCCAAATACCAGTAACAATTATAGACCTCATTCCGGAATGGATTGAGGCTCTTTATGTTCCTGGAGCAAGCAGATGCCCTTGGGCTCCACTACCATGAGACAGGACATATGGAGATGTTACTGGGGCCCGCTCGAGCAAATCGATGATGAACAGGAAGATAGTGACAGTGATAGTTCTAAAGAGATTTTTTTTTCTTGGAACTTTAAAAGTAGTCTTATGAAGAATCTGATTACTGATTTAAAAAAAATTAAATACTCATAGAACCCTAGTCAGAAGTTGGTAAGCTTTATTTGGGGAAAATATAGGTAGGGAGAATTAATTGTTGTGATTTCCTGATCTAAAATATAAGGAGAAAGAGTATTACGTATTACGTAGCTTAAGCATATATTCTATCTTTTTTTTTTTTTTTTTGCTTTTTGGGTCACACCTGGCAATGCTCATGGGTTACTCCTGGCTCTGCACTCAGGAATTACTCCTGCTAGTGCTCGGGGGACCATATGGGATGCTGGGAATTGAACCCAGGTCGGCTGTGTGCAAGGCAAACGCTCTACCCACTGGACTATCACTCTGGCCCCTCAAGCTTATGTTCTTTTAATGCTTCTCATATTCATTGAGAGTTCTTAAGACAAAACAAAGAAATATTTATTTCTTTGTTTGCGTCACATGTAGCTTTTTCTCAGAACTTACTCCTGGCAGTCTTTGGGGAATCCCTGTTACGGGGTACTGAGGATTGTCCCCTGGTCAGCCACCTGCAAGGCAAGACCCTGCCTACTGCACTATCATTTCAGCCCCTACAACATTTCTATATCTTTAAAACTTGCTACTTTTGTATGATGAAACCTCAAAAGTATTCTATTTAAGTGGGATATTATTATTATTATTATTATTATTATTATTATTATTATTATTATTTGCTTTTTTGGGTCACACCCGGCAATGCTCAGGGGTTACTCCTGGCTCTGCACTCAGGAATCACTCCTGGTGGTGCTCGGGGACCATATGGGATGCCGGGGATCGAACCCCTGCCGGCATGTGCCGGCCGTGCAAGGCAAATGCCCTACCCACTGGGCTATCACCCAGCCCCTTAAGTGGGATATTATTTATAGTGAAATTATCATAAAAATATTTTCTGAAGTCTTAAAATAATAGATTTTTTTTGTCCCATACGAAATATTTTGTACTCCAAACCTTTGAGATGTTGTGATACACAATGACACCAGCAACCAAAAGAAAGAAGCACATGTCCCCAGGGACTTGGTAAAATGAGGCATTGCTTTGCATTTACTTCCATAGACTGAAGCCATGAGGGCAAAAATAAATCATGCTTACAAAATGCTCACTTGGTATTGAATCTACCTTGTGTTAGTCATTCAGTAATCCTTTCAACAATGCCGCAGTATGTCCTATCTATAAAATAGATTTTTTCAGACTGTGAGAGAAACTTTTATGGCTCTTTGTCTGAAATTAAATTTTAACCAAGTTTCTGATCAATTAAAATGATATTACCATAAAACATGAGGGATTCCGTCATGAACAGCATGAAATTGATTCTCAGTTGTTAGATTGCTAACGTAAAATGCGGCAATAGGGAATCAATGCTAAAGAAGAGGTCATAAGATTTAGAACCAAAATTGAAATAGAATTTCAAGATGCAGTTACTTCAGAAATCAAGTTTTCCAGCAGGAGCTCATGTTGAATAGGCCTAGCATTTTCTGTATAAGTGCACACATTTGGGTAATGTCTCTGATGTTCAATGAGTAGACTAATTTAATATTTTCCTTCAGATTTATAATAATTATAGTCTATATTCTTCTCAATGGTTAATTTTCTGGGGGTGTAAATAAAGTATTAGAATATTCTGTTGCTTTTCTAAAGAAATATAATCTATTTTCTTAGAGTCAATATTATATTCATATCATGTGAAAATTAACTATACATGTGGAAAGATCAGTTTGGTGTTTTCAGGATGCAGTTACTGGTATCTTAACTGCAGTTCGACTGTTATTTAACCAATCATAGCAGATTTCTAAATAGAATTTTCAAATATTGTAATACAAATAGTAATTCCTGTAACTGTTCTTATTTGCTATTGTTTAACAATTCACCAATCCAACACACATATATATTTTGTCATTACTGAAAGCCTTTTTTAAAACTTGCTTTCAGTTAACTGTCAATCACCAAGTAAGAAAAAATATCCATAACATTGTACTTAATGAAAAAACTCTTTAAAATTATTATTATTGGGGCCGGAGCGATAGCCCAGCGGTAGGGCGTTTGCCTTGCACGCGGCCGGCCTGTGCCGGCCTGGGTTCAATCCCTGGCATCCCATATGGTCCCCCGAGCACCGCCAGGAGTAATTCCTGAGTGCAGAGCCAGGAGTAACCCCTGAGCATTGCCAGGTGTGACCCAAAAAGCAAAAATAAATAAATAAATAAATAATAAAATAAAATAAAATAAAATTATTATTATTATTTAGAGGGTAGAGATTGAGTACAAGAACACTTGCTGGCATACTGCCAACCTTGGTTCAGTGCCCGAGCACTGAGGCAGATGTCCATGAGCACTACCAGGTATTGTACAAATCGCTGATAGTATTTTTTATGTAGAGTTCTAAACAGTGGTGCTTAGGAATCTGGATGTCCTTTCAGTTATTTTCAGCAAACAGGGCTATTTGGCTTAATGCAAGGGCACCAAGTGACAGAGCTTTGGGACCCTACGTTCTGAGAACCAAGAGGCAACCCTGTTTAGTAGTGCTTGGGGACCTCCAGGTTGTATATAGTGATGCCTGGGAGCCATATGGTGTCCAGGATTAACCTGGGCTTTAGCTCATACAAATTATAACCCTAACATTGTGTCTTCTGCCCTGTTGGTCTTATTCCCCTGACTTATTTTCCAATATATAAATTCTAAAAATTGACAGTGGTGCAATTTCAATATATATATTATACGGCATTGCAATATATATCATTTATATATTTTATATATTAAAGTGCAGTTTATATATTAAGTACATTGATGCATTCACTCTTATTAATGCTTATAACTCTTAAGGAAGAAGGAGGCAAGCTGTCATATTTGAAGTAACAGTGTATATTTATAAATAATTGTAGGTTCAATATTTATTTTATTTTTTTATTTTTTAAATATTTTATTATGCCGCCATGAGATATACAATTACAAAGATGTTCATGTTTGGGTTTTGGCCATATAGTGTTCCAGCACCTATCTCTCCACCAGTGTCCATTTCCCACCACCTATGTCCCCAATTCCCTCCCTCTCCCTTAGCCTGCCTCTATGGGAGTTTGTTTATTTATTTTCTCTCTTTCTCTCTCTCTCTCTCTCTCTCCCTCTCTCTGCCTTCTCTTACACATTGTGGATTGCAATACATACATTTAGAGGTTATCATGTGTATAATTTTGCCTGTATTCAATGCTCAGTTCTAGGCTGATAGTATCCCTTTCGATAATTATTAGTACACTATTCCCTTCTGTGTCTTACCTAACCTCTGACTCCCACCTGTTTATGGTAGATTCCACTTTTGACAAGATATCTGATTCAAGTTTTGCCCCATCTTAGATATTGGCATCATAATATGTATATGTATACATATTATGATATATATACATATAAAGGTATACAAATACATATATACCTATATAAATATACATATATTTATGTCATGTAAATGAATGCAGTCATTCTATATCTTTCTTTTTCCTTCTTCTGACTAATTTCACTCAAAGTGATCCTTTCCATGTCCATCTATTTATAGGCAAATTTCATAACTTAACTTTTCCTAACAGCTGCGTAGTATTCCATTGTGTAGATGTACCAAAGTTTCTTTATCCAGTCATCAGTTCTTGGGCACTCTGCTTGTTTCCAGATTCTTATAATAACTAATGTTGGGATAGCACCATACACAGATAAGATTACCAGGAAGTAAGGTTAATGGAAGTGATCGTGAACTCCTTCCTACACATATATTTTTTGGCATCTGACAGAACGTAGACTACCTTAGATGGCAGTCCATTCTATTTATATAAAATTAAACTGTTGTGAGACTTTCAAAAAAAAACTTAAAATTTACCTTTTATAAAAATTGAAGGGTAGAAATAGTTACAATTCCTTGAATGTCAATATCTTAAATTTATCTTTTTTATTATTGAAATATAAACCATCCAGTTTAACCATTGCATTTAGAATTCTTTGAAGACAATTAACACACTATGTTTATACTATATATTTATTTTAGATGTAACTGTAGACATTGTAAGTTAGAACTATTTAAGTCTTGTGATTACAATTCTACTTACGACCAGAACGATATGTCCAAAAACTTGCATAATTGTTGGTGTCTTTATGGATTCTGGTAGTTTAAATACAAAACTATAGTAATAAGAAATAAATATACCCTGGGAAGGCACACACAGCGGAAACGCCATCCACACTTTTATGTTCAAAATAGTGCTGCTATGAGAAGCAGCACTATTCACCATTTCAACCTAATCTAAATATTCTGTTGGAAAAGTCCAACAGAATATTTAGGTCGGAAATGATACTGCATCATCTCTTTTGGTCAGCCAATTCTAGTTTACTCCCTGTTGTTGTGAGCAGCCTTTAAGAGAATTACATGGTAAAACACTGCATTTTCTTCCAGCTGCCACTGGAGTGAGTTTAGAGGTGGATCTCTGACACAGTCTATGCTAGTGCATCGGAGTTAACAGCTAAGCTAAGCCTTTGTAAGATTGGCATACCTTAGAAAAATATTTGAAATAATAAATGTTTTAATAAATATTTATGTTTTAAAACAAGTTGTCGTATATAGAGATAAATAACATGCCAGATAACTAAAGATTTTGGGTGGCAAATTGTATGATTAACAACATTTCTTACCACATTTATTTTTCTTAAAATGTAGGTGCAGAGAAGGTTCCAATTAACTTTTATAGCAGCCAACTGTCAAGTTGGCTCAAGTTGGCGCCTCCCTGTGCCCAGCCGCTCAAGAGGCACCCTGGAGGGATGTCGGGTCCTAGCCCTGGCCCACTACCCCAGCATAGCCTCGCAACAAGCCAGACGACCCCCCCACTCCATGAGGGCCTCCATTTTCCACATCCTGACTTCCCCTATCCTCAGAACTCCACCCAGCAGACCAGCCTATCACAGCCCAGCTCACGCAACCACAAGCGGCCGCGCGGTTCATCAATAAATGCTGGTTATCAGAGGTGACTGCAAGACTATGCCATCCGCGCGGTAATGCTACCCTGGTAAGCTACCCGTGTCGTATTTGATATGCCAAATACCAGTAACAATTATAGACCTCATTCCCATGACCTGATGGAATGGTTTGAGGCTCTTTATATTCCTGGAGCAAGCAGGTGCCCTTGTGCTCTACTTGCATGAGACAGGACATATGGAGATATTACTGGTGCCTGCTCGAGCAAATCGATGATCAACGGGAAGACAGTGATACAGTGAACTGTCAAGTTAGCTATTTATTAGACAATAAAATATTTCTGCAAAGGAAATATAAATCACAGTAATTTTCATATTATCCTATTGATAGTCTATCCATCTATACTTTCAAATAGAAGTTCCAAAGATCAAGGGAGATAGTATGTAGGTAGCACATAATCATAGTACTAGCTATTGATTGGAATAGTACATTTATAAGTAGTATATTCTTATTTGTTTTTTTTTTGGGAGGCCACACTTGAAAGTACTTTGGACTCACTCCTGGCTCTGTGCTCAGGGATCACTCCTGTCAGTGCTCAGGAGACCATATGGAATGCCAAATATTGAACCCAGGTCAAATAAATACAAGATGCTATATATTCTTACATTAAAGTAACAGGAACAAATATTTGCCTTCTATCTAACTATAAATGCTTTTTGTAAGACCTGTTATCATAAGGTGTTAAGATAACACCTTATTCAGATGTTAGTGAGGGTGTGATTGATTGCATTAGCCAACTCAGGCTTGAAATACGTGTGTGAACAGTTGAACTTGCCAGAAGATGAAATTTGCCTACAGGTTACTATTGGCATTTTTGTTTAGATTGCCTTGTAAGTAATTAAAATTATGAATATGCACATGCTGATCTAAGAAGTCATTTTTCAAAAAATATCGCAAACAGCTTGTTTGCACAGAAGGAATTAGATTATTGTTGTAAGACATCAATAAATGTAATCTTATTAAAGTCCACCAAACATCATATTTTTTTTCATTTTAACTCTTTATCCACTTAGTTAACTGGGAGCGTGAAAGTGATTTGAAATGATTATATTTATTTCATTCTTCTTCTAGCTTTCTGATGAAAATACCTCTTAGTGAAACAAGACCAAAGAAGACAAAGGAGTTGCATAGTTAGCCCCAATAGTTCTGGACCACCATTTAACCAGTTAAACAGTCAAAGATATTAGAACTTTCTAGAATCTTCTCTAGTTCTCAATACACTTAATCTTTAAAAACTTTAGACACTATGATTTGCATAGTTGCTTACAATAAGTTTTCAGGCTTTCAATGTTTCCACCTCGAGTCAAACCATCCATGTCTGGATCCCTCCACCAGTAATACCGATTTTCTCCCTCCCTTCCTTGCCCACATCTTGACTCTTTGACAGATCATTTTAAAGGTTCATTGGGTCTAGTGTATTAGATCTATACAGATCCTTTACCTCTTCATCTTGGAGGGCCCAAGGCCCCAGACTCTCCCCTTATGTTACTTCCAGACCTTCTCTTCTTGATTCCAGCTTCCATTTATCTTCTGCCTTTGCACTTATTGTTTCTACAGTCTATAGTCAGTGGTTTGCCACATATGTTACCTAGCATTCCCTACATTTTCTATTTACACAGATTAGTGACAGTATCCAATATTTGTCCTGACCCTTCTCATTTGCTTCATTTAATAGGATATCCTCTGATTCTACCCAAGCTCTGGTGAATAGTGTGATTTCATTATTCCTTGTGACTGTATAGTTGTCCACTGCAAATATATATATATAAAATATATATGTATTATAGTATATTATATATATATATATATATATCACAACTTAACTATCTACTTTTCTGTTCTTAGATACCTGAATTGTTCCCATAATCTGGCTATTGTGCTAATTTCCGTTATGTTGATTTTGTATGTTCCTTGGTTCCATATTATTTTCTTTGTTTCCTATACAAGCAAGTAGTTGAATATATTTGTTTTACAACTGTGGGAAGCTAAAATTCACATTCTTTCCCTAAAGATGAGAACTGTTGTTTGTATAATTAGATGGAGTTTGTGTTTATATAGAGGTGAAATGTTAAACATTGGTGCTAATGGGGTAGGTTAAATTCAATTTGAGTTGTTTGAAAAATCAACTAAAAGAAAATTGGCTAGTTAAAGGAATAGTCATTTCTTTTAGTCAACTAAAGAAATGACTAGTTAAATAATTCTAATGCAATCTGTTAATTGTAATTTTAGTGAAAATTATTGATATTACTAATCACATTCTAAGAAGCAAAACATAGAGGGTTATTAAAGTTACAGTATTATTGGTGTCAATTCTAAAAATGGGACTAAGTTTCTCTTTTTTTACATTTTATAAATTTTATTAGAGCAACATATTTACAAAGCAACAGAAATGGGATTAAAGTTTAACTGACATAAACAGAAAGGGGTTCTTTGAGAAGATTTAGATGGTATTTATATAATAGCCAGAAGAAGAAAAGGTACAAAGCACAGAAGGAAGTTCCAAGGTGAGATAGAAAGATTCCGTAGATAAATTCTGCCTTTTCCAGGTTTCGCCTCTGGCCACGCTAGCAGTTGGTCTCCATGGAGAAAGCTCTGCCATCTGCTGCTTCACACAGTTTAGTTTGTCTCCCCTGGAGGTGAGCTCACTCTTCCGGGAGTAAGATTAAGAATCTCAGTTTCCAGACATTCAGTTCAAGGTCCCCAAGGACTAGCATAGTTGGTCTAAACTTTACAGGCTACTCATCATTTTCCTGTGTATGTGTATCTCTGCTGCTGTAAATTTAAGAGGGAAAGTACTAGTGAAACGAAGGGGGTTTTATTTGGACTTGGTTCAAGGATGAATGAGACTCTGAGAAGGTTGGTGGCACACAGCCTGGGCAGAATTCCAGACCGGGAAAGGGAAGGCAGTGGTGAGGCAGAGGTAGTGTTCAGATTCGGGGGTGTAGCTGCATGTCAAAAGTGACTCTTAGAACAAATTATAGATAAATAGGCAGTAATTTAGCTGCTCATATGAAAATCATTAATGAATAGCTCAGGAGAGCTAAGTGGGGGATGAGAATCAATGTTGCCCTGGAATGATTCTGGGGCAGTCACTCCAGAGCAATAGGTTGTCAGTAGGTTATGGATACACTCACTAGCTTTTCCCTTTCTCTACTTTACTTCACTGTACCAATACATTTCCTAAAATGTAAGTATGTGCTGGACAGAGTTCAGGGCGTTCCACTTTGTAAGTTATTTTGCTGCAACCATAACCACAACGATTGACCTCCAGAAAGTAATTTAACAAAGTATACATAATTAATTTATAAGAAGTTCTGAGAATATATCTCTGTATAATGATACATAAACTTTAATTAGAAAATTATTATTTGCTTTCATTATTATAAGATGCGTCATAAGCATTTCTGCTATAACAAAGTACCACATCAGTAGCTTATTAAACAGCATCAATTTAGTTCTCCTTTACAGAAGAAGCTTAAGAGTTTATAAATGAAGTTTCTTTCCATTCTGTGTCTAGTGAGGATCCTGTCTCAGGATCCTCACAGGCAAAAAAGGATGCTTTGAGGTCTCTGTTATTTGGATTTTGGAACCACTGAGCTCAGAGCTTACTCCTGATTCCATGCTCAGGAATCAGTCCTGCAGATCTCAGAGGATCACATAGGGTGCTGGATTGAACCCAGGTTTGCCTTGTGCAAGACAAATAAACGAACCACTGTCCTATCACTCTGAGGTTGCTAAAAGGTACAAATCTCAGTCATTCTGTATCTGTCTCTCTCCTTCTGGCTAATTTCGCTCAACATAATCTTCTCCATGTACATCCATTTATAGGCAAATTTTATAACTTCATTTTTCCTAACAGCTGCATAGAATTCCATTGTATAGATGTACCAAAGCTTCTTTATCTAGTCATTGATTCTAGGGGACTCTGGTTGTTTCCAAATTCTGGCTATTGTGAATAATGCTGCTATGAACTAAAAGTAGGGATGGTGTTTCCGCTGTGTATTTTTGGCTTCCCAGAGTAGATTCCCAGGAGTGGTTTGACTGGGTCAAATGGGAGTTCAATTTCTAGTCTTTGGAGGAATGTCCATATTGTTTTCCAGAAAGGCTGTACCAACCTGCATTCCCACAATGGATGAGTGTCCCCTTTTCCCCCACATCCACGCCAGCACTTGTTGTTCTTGCTCTTTTGAATATGTGCCAATCTCTGTGGTGTAAAATGATATCTCATTGTTGTTTTGATTTGCATCTCTCTGATGATTAGTGATGATGAACATTTTTTCATATGCCTTTTTGGCCATTCAAATTTCATCCTTGTTGAAATTTCTGTTCATTTCTTCTACCCATTTTTTGATGGGCTTGTTTGTTTTCTTCTTGTAAAGTTCTACCTGTACCTGATATATCCTCGATATTAACCTCTTATCAGATGGGTATTGAGTGAATATTCTTTCCCATTCTGTGGACTGCCTTTGTTTCTTAGTCACTGTTTCTTTTTAGGTGCAGAAGCTTTTTAGTTTCATGTAGTCCCATATGTTTATCTTTTCTTCTAGTTGCTTTGTTAGTGATGTTTCATCTTTGAAGATGCCTTTAGCTTCAATGTCGTGGAGGGTTTTTCCTATATTTTCTTCAACGTACTTTATGGATTCAAGTCTGATATTGAGATCTTTAATCCATTTTGATCTGATTTTTGTTCATGGTGTTTAGACACAGGTCCAAATTCATTTTTTACATGCCCACTTTTCCCAACACCACTTGTTTAAGAGGCTTTCCTTACTCCATTTTGGACTCTTTGCATCTTTATCAAAGATTAAATGATCATGTGTTTGAGGTTGGGTGTCAGGATACTCAATTCTGTTCCATAGGTCCACAGGTCTGTTTTTATTCCAATACCATGCTGTTTTAATTACTGCTGCCTTGTAGTACAGTTTGAAGTTGGGAAAGGTGATGCCTCCCAATCTTCCTTTTCCTGAGGATTGCTTTAGCTATCCTTGGGGGTGTATTGTTCCATACAAATTTCAGGAGTGTTTGGTCAATTTCTTTGAAGAATGTCATGGGTATCCTTATAGGGACTGCATTTATTTGCATGAAATAAATATATATGTACATATTATCATAACAGTATCCAAGGTCAAGTAAAACATGACCTTGTATCAGGAGGTCTTGTCAAAGGTGGAAATTATAACAAACGTGTGGGAGTCAGAGGCTAGATAAGACAAAAAAATGGAACAGTGTGCTAACAATTGTCGAGGATACTAATACCAACCTAGAACTGAGCATTAAATACAGGCAAAAAGATACACAGGACATCCCCCTTAATGTATGTTCTGTAATCCATAGTCTGGAAGGGAAAGAAAAGAGAAAGAGAGAGAGAGAGAGAGAGAGAGGAAAAAATAAAGAACCTGCCATGGAGGCAGGCTGGGGAGGTGAAAGGGAACCGGGGACATTGGTGGTGGGAGATGGGCACTGATGGAGGGATGGGTGCTGGAACACTGTATGACCTAAACCCAAATATAAACTTTTTTAATTGTTATATCTTTGTATTTGTATATCTCACAGTGGTATAATAAAATTCTTAAAAAAATAAAAGGCACAAATCTATTCATGAAAACTCCACCTTCAGGCTATAACTAAGCCTCATATCCTAATAACATCTCTCTGGGCAACAGGTTTCAAAAGAGGTTTAGGAAGGGGTAGGCAGCAAACAAAATTAGATTATAACATTAAAATTTTTAGATATTTACTAACCTTTTAATGGACAGTGAAATTACTTAAGGGGAAATGTGTATAAATTATGTCTTCATACATTATAGTTTGATGTTTTTTGAATTTGATCACAGAGAAGAAGCATTAAAACTACGTAAACCTGGCGGCCAGGGACGTAGCTCAGGGATCAGGATCACATATCTTCTCTGTGCATGCAATAGTTTCTAACCTTGCATGTTTGCCTTGCACAGCCCCTCTGGATGTGGCCTTGGTGGCCCCCAGTAGAGCCGGGTCTGAGAAGTATGGCATTGCCAGCTCCAAGCATTGAACCATCCTGCCTTGTTGGCCCATATTAGTCCAGAGATGCTGGTAGCTGCTTGTGAACCTCTGCCCCCTACTAAGTACTGCTCGCTTCAGTAGGAATTCTAATTTTATAGCGTATTGACATAAAGTATAATTGATCAATGATATTTTCATTTTTAATAAATATTTAAGTTCAAGGCAGCATGTATCAATGAGTGTTTTTTAATGTTAAAATGTCTGCCTCTACTGTAATATCCTGGTATAAATTAAGTATTTTATCAGTTTTTTTATGGTATTCTAGTAACCTAAAACACTTGTCACTTGTATCACTTGTCTTCCAGTTCATCAATTTGCTCGAGCGGGCATCAGTAACAACTTCATACATCCTGTCGTGTGTTAGTGTGGTCCAAGGACATCTGCTTGCTCCAGGAACACGAAGAGTCAAACCATTCATTCAGGCCATGGGAATGAGGTCTATTATTGTTTCTATTTTTGTCATATCGAATATGACACAGGCAGCTTGCTAGGCTGTGCCATGCAGATGAGATATCCTTGATAGTAGGTAGACTCTCAGTTCTTGCATTTACTGATGAATCACAAAGCCGCAAAGCAACCATGTACAATGGTGAGAGCTGGCAGCATCTCCGCCCTGTGTATCTGCATCCCTGACTGACAGCCCGGCAGCTCGTTGGGACCCGACCTGTGTGGGCTGGGGTCCCCCCAGCCACCTTCCCCACCAGGTTATCCAAATAAGTGGCAAAAATTGGAATGTTATAGAGGACAATTCTCTATCACGTTGGCTTAATCATTATATTGAAAGTAGGGGTAGAATTTTGTCTAAATACATGAAAGTCTTCTTCAGGAAATGTTCTCAATGTTAGCCCTTCCCACTGAATTCTGAGTTATAAACTGGATTAGATATATTACATGCTTCTCTAAGCAAAAACAACAACAACAAAAAAAACCCTAAGTTTCCACTGATAAAACGGGCATGTTATTTTTTGTTACAATTCATAATAACTGCTTAATGAGGGAAAAGGAAATGAAGTGACCATTTTATTATTTGCAGGTAATTCCCTTTCATGTTGGCAAATACATTAATTCTTGGGAGCATAACAATTGCTGTATTAGTTTATATTTTGGAGGATAGGAAACTAGCAAGTCTGGAGACTCGCAGACATGGGGCAGAGCTGCTACTGGCTCTCCCTGTGACCAGCCACTCACGAGGCGCCCGGGAGGGGATGGTGGGTTCTAGCCCTGGCACACCACCCCAGCAGAGCCTCGCAACAAGCCAGACGACCCCCCCCCACTCCATGAGGGCCTCCATTTTCCATATCCGGACTTCTCTCTTATCAGACCTCCACCCAGCAGACCAGCCTATCAGCGCCTGGCTCGCGCAGCTGTAAGCGGTCGCGGTTCATCAATAAATGCTGGACTTAGAGATGCCTACAAGAGTATGCTACCTGCACGGCAGAGCCTGGCAAGCTACCCGTGTTGTATTTGATATATATGCCAAATACCAGTAACAATTATAGGCCTCATTCCAGAATGGATTGAGGCTCTTTATGTTCCTGGAGCAAGCAGATGCCTTGGGCTCTACTAGCATGAGACAGGACATATGGAGATGTTACTGGGGCCCGCTCGAGCAAATGGATGATGAACGGGAAGACAGTGATACAGGAAACTAGCAGGTGTTCCAATAACAGAAAATTATGAAATTGCATTAATCCTACAAAAGTAGTAGAGCTTTGGATCTAAAGCCAAAATTCATAAAAATTCTGGCACATGGCACATTGGGAGTGGATATAATTTGAATGGTAAGTTTATTTGATAACTATGGCTTTAAGATAGGTTTTGGTTAAAAATTCTAAAATACAATAACTTTCATATTAGGCTGTACCCAGGTAGATGCTGCCAAGAAAGTGGCATCTACATGAACATAAATCATAAACCTAAAATGCATATTTGATGACTTAGCCATTTGGCAGCAAGCTCAATTTTCTTTTGAGATTGAGAGGGATTTAACGAGACAACTTCCACCAGCCCCTACAGTAGATAATGCACCATCTTGCCATGTTGGTGCTCTCGGTCCCATGTTGATATGCCATGTTTATGTTTTGCTCAACATTTCTCTCATTTCCTTACTACATGTGTGACACCTTTCTGAATGCCCAGACCAAGCAGTAGCATGTACTTTCAAAGTTTCCAAAGTGTAAATTAGAACTATTTTTTCAATTATGGTAAATAGAATACATCCTTTCCTCTGCTCACTACAGCCTTCTCTTCCCTTTGAAGTGAAGATAAATACAGATGTCATTAGTCCTTGGTAGCATGTTATTTCTGCTTTTCTCTTTCAGCCAGAATCCAGCCAGCATCACAATGTGCAAGCTTTGACAGCCCTCTCATACATTTTCTCAGTCCTGGGAAAGGACACGGGAATGACATTCCAACCCATCATTCCTGGCTATCTTTTATTAGCCTTTCAGTCATGCCACAGTCCTTGGAATCAGAAAAATCCTTGCAGCGTTTTTCCTTGCATGGATAATTCCAGGGTCTTTTACCAACTCATTCACTTCTCAAGAAGATTCTATTTTTGGTGATTTCACTACTCATAGGAAAGAGGTCTCAGAGAAGAGATTAAAATTGAGAATGAACATAATTACCATCCAAAATGTTTTTCAAAGTAATTCAGCATGAAGTATACTCATCAATAATAAATTTAAAGTAATTTTAAACCATGATGTGCTTATATAAATGTTTCCCCAAGGATTCTGAGTTGAGTGATTCTAAATAAACTTTATAAAACATATTAGAGTCTAAAAAATCCATTTAAGTAGCAGAACTTGTGTGATTTTGAATACTAGGATTACTTTTGATTAGTTACTGCCAGGGGCTTATTAGAGGAGCAGTGAAGGGACACATCAAGTGATTTGTTTGTAGCAGTGCAGGGAGTCAGTGGCTCAACTTGGATTAGCTTCTGAAATCTTTGTTTGATGCCATAAGTTTTCACTTTGTGCTACAACCAAGAGCTCTTCTTATGCGTGAATAACAAATAAACCCTTGGGTTAAATGAATCAATTTTAATGTCTAAAGTTGCCAGATAATTACTTTAATGTCTAAAGGTACCATACCATTGACAATGAGTTTCTTTAGGTTTAGGTCAAAATAAAATATATAGTAGCTAGTATTTTACATTAAACATAGCTGCCTTCATGTCTCCTTTTAAAAAAAGACGTTTATAGTGAAGTTTTTTGTGGAAAAAGTATGATTGGTATCACTTTGGTAATGGTTTAGATAGTAACATGTATAGGCATTGACTTTATATTTGAGGCATGTAGCAATTGTACTAAATGACTCAGGTTTCAGAATAGATTGTTCAGTGGTACAAAACTGACATTGATGTCATCAATGTCATTGTTGAATGACATTGATGGTGTTCTTTTTCTATGCTTCAAGTTAGCGCCTGCTGATTTGGAAAAGCTATGATAAATTTGGAATGTACTTCCAAATAATCAGCATAGGGAAACAAAATTCCTAATGAAATACCCAAAGTATAGGATCATGCCAATGGAAGGGGGGCTGGAGCTACAAAGCAGGGGGACGAAGAAGAAACTTTGAGACCATGGTGGAGCTTTACTGAGAATGGTGGTAGCATAAAGAAGGAACCTTGAGACCATGGTGGAGCTTTACTGAGACTGGTGGTAGCGTAAAGAAGGAACCTTGAGATTGTGGTGGAGCTTTATTGAGACTGGTGGTAGGACAAAGAAGGAATCTTGAGACCATGGTGAAACTTTACTGAAACTGGTGGTGGGATGAGGAAGGAACCTTGAGACTGTGGTGGAGCTTATGGAGACTGGTGATAGGGTGAAGAAAGAACTTTGAGACCGTGGTGGAGCTTTACTGAGACTGGTGCTGGGTTGAAAAAGGAACATTGAGACCATGGTGGAGCTTTACTGAGACAGGTGGCAGCGTGAAGAAGGAACCTTAAGACCGTGGTGGAGCTTTTGAGACTGGTGGTAGAATGAAGAAGGAACTTTGAGACCATGGTGGAGCTTTAGTGAACCTGGTGGAAAGGTGAGAAGTAATATTGCAAGTATTAAAATAACATCAAAACCACTTTAAACCATATAACTTCACTTAAAACAAATAAAACAAATATACATCTACACATGTTAGTGTAAATTTAGTTTGAAAGCTGAAACAAAGATTTGATATAAACATGATTTTCTTGGCAAGTTGATGAAAAGGTATTTTATTATTTTTTTGCATAAGGCATGAATTATGTCTTGGGCAATGAAAACCAGCTTGTATATTCACTTTTTAACGTACTTGTTTCCACTTCCCAAGAGGTCCAGTTATCATGACCAAAGACAATGTAAAGAAATGATGGAACTGGATGTCTTGAGTCTAATCCCATACAGAGGTGAAGGTGTTAAGCCTCACCCTGAGAGTGTAGCATGTCTGAACGTAACTTCTCTGTTATCCCTCTCTGCCCTAATACCTTCCCTCTGCTTTCACCAGCTCATTCTGGTTTCTTCGCTTGACATGTTAATACTTTGCTTTTGTTTATAGTTTTCCTCTTTCTTCATTCAGTGTTTCATACATCTTCCTAGATTTTTTCCCATCAAACCCATTTTATAGTCTTCCAATACCATCTGACTCCACACAATTTTGATTCATCCTTTTGTCTGTTAATATTTCTTCTACACATAAGTTACTTCTGCTTGTGTCCCTTCCATTGTGTATCTATAGCTGTCAAAGAGTCAAGGACCATGAAAAAATAGTTTTGATTCAATACATTTCTTTTAGAACGAGGAAATCAAGCCAGAGTAGAAGAAATGTCTTCATTTCACTCTTTCTCTGGTTGCTATAAATTGAGACTGGCCAACATATGCTCAGCATGTTAATATTTTTTTTGTTTTCTTGTTTACTGACATAAGAATGTGATCCATTGTCTTTTGAAAAATATTTAAACCACACGATTAAAAGCATTATTTAGACTCTGGTATGATCTCACATTCCCACATGAAGAACATGCTTAGCAGAGATAAGAGAGATATCTCAATACATCAGGATTGAGTCAAAGAAAACCTAGTGAGTAGGTCTTATTAGGTACTTCATAATAGTTAACCTGTTAAACCATAATTTTGCTCTTAATTGCTGATAGTATCATGGCATTTACTTTGGTCAGAGTGTCCTCAAGTTCAAAGTAATCTGATCAGTTACTATATCAATAATCATCATACAACTCTGACTTTTTGGTTTTCATCTAATCATTAATAACTGGAATCATCCATATAAACACCTGCTACTTTGGGGCTTAATTTATTGTTTGTAGGCAACACCACACCTGGAGGTGCTCAAGAGCTGCGTTTTGGTTCTCTGTTCAGGGATCATTCCTTGCCAGGGCCCAGGGCACCTTATAAGATGTTTGGGATTAAACGTGGGTTGACCATGTGAAAGGGATGTGCCATACCTGCTGTATGGCACTATGTCTAGAGGGGGCAAGAGAGAGGAAAGAGTAGGATAAAATGTAAAATGCCATCTATATAGGACTTAGTTTTTTCTCCTCTAGAGCACAGACACTTCAGGCAGCTGACAGAGGTGGGGTATAGACTACAAAACCTCAGAGGAGAGGGGGATAAAACAGCATAGGGACAAATGGAAGGAACTGTTTAGTTCAATTTCATATTTTAAGTCTTTACAAAATCTAATAGAGATTAAGTAGTCATTAATGCTTCCTCTAATCCATTTTACTATAAATATACATTGTGAATATAGCATATCACTTGTATCACTTGTCTTCCCATAGATCATCGATTTGCTCAAGCAGGCACCAGTAACATCTCCATACATCCTGTCACATGGAAGTGTAGCCCAAGGGCATCTTCTTGCTACAGGAACATAAAGAGCCCTCAAACCATTCCATCAGGTAATGGGAATGAGGTCTAAATTGTTATTGGTATTTGGCATATCAAATATGACATGGGTAGCTTGCCAGACTATAGATAGAATATAGCATATAAATAATTCTAAATGATCTTTATCTCACAGTAGGGATCATCAATTGATAAGACTCTTAAGACTCTTATTATATTGAAATCACTTGATCACTTGACTTCCTGTTATTCATTGATTTGCTTGAGCGGGTCGAGAATATTTCTATTTGACCCTATCATGTGCCATTGTAGCCCAATGGCATTTGGTTGCTTCAGGAATACAAAGAGCTTCAAACCGTTCATTCAGGATCTTGACGAAGAAGTCTGACCATCTTGTAGGTGGGTGGCCACATGATCTTTTGACATCCCGTGGGATCCAGTCAGTAAATGACTCTAGTCCAGTGGTCATCTCCAAATCACATTACATGTCCAGTCCATCTGATTTTCGATGCCTTGGCAAATGAGACAGCGCCCCTGACTCTGGAACAGCGATGGAGGCCAGAACTCTGGATTCCTTCTTTCACTTGAGTGAGGCATGATATTCCAAGGATAGCTCTTTCATTTCCTCTTTGGGAGACCCGAATAGCATTCTCATCCTGCTTTCATAGGGCCCAGGTCTCTGAGGTGTATGTTAATGCAGGGAGAACAGTGGAGTTGAAGAGATGTGCCTGGAGCCAGATTTTCTTTATCTTTTTAGCTATTTCTTCAATGCTTTTGAAGGCATTCCATGTTGCTCTCTTCCTCCTGTGAGCTCAGGTTTTAGGTCGTTCATCATGTTGACTTCTCGACTTAGGTACACATAACTGCTGCATTCAGAGATGTTTGTTCTGTAGAGAGTGAACGGGGCCTCTGGAACTAGTTCATTTTTCATGAACATAGTTTTACTAAGATTTATCTGTAGACCTATTTTTCCATATTCTCAGTCGAAGTCAGCCAGCATTTCTGCCACTTGGCTAATGTTTGGTGTTATTAGAACGATGTCATCAGCAAAGCGGAGGTGGTGTAGTTGCTGACCGTCTGTCTTCACTCCCATTCCTTCCCATTCTAATTGTCGCATGATGTTCTTGAGGGTGGCACTGAAAAGCTTTGGTGAAATGATATCACCCTGCTGAACCCCTCTTTTGACACCGATGATCACTTCCTTATAGAATGGTGAGGTCCTGGTGGTGAATCCGTAACTCACAAAGGATCTTGATGTATTGGGTTTGAATGCCCTGTTTGGCTACGGCTTCAATGACTGCTTCAGTCCCCACAGAATCAAAGGCTTTCTTTAAATCAATGAACGTGAGACAGAGTGGCATCCTGAACTCCCTACAAACTTCAATGAGCTTGGTTACCGTGTAGATATGGTCGATTGTCCCGAATCCTTTTCAGAAGCCAGCTTGCTCACATGGTTGCCCTTCATCTATTGTTCTGCCAATCCCGTTCAGGATGACTCGAGTGAACAGCTTGTTGACGACAGACAACAGGCAGATGGGGCAGTAGTTGCCAATGTCATGGATGTCTCCCTTCTTGGACAGTAGAACTGTCTTGCTGTACACTGCCTCGGCTCTTGACATGCTACCTGTCCAAATGCAAGGTGCCCTTCTATATTGAAATATTTTTAATATTATTTTCCATTATATTATTTTCCATGTCTCACTGGAATTTATTTAGGGGTTGTGCCTACTGCTTATTCTTTTATAACTCTTTAGAGCATCCAATAAAAGGTTAGTTAGGGCTGAGTAAATAAAGTTGATTAGCCCCAAATCTGACTACATGCAGAAGCAACATGTTTTCTATGAGTTTTTCGTGATGTGATATTACTGAGATAATGAATAGTTCTTTGCTATTCAGCAGAGTATTTTGTGAGTGTGATGCCAGATAACCACATATAGTACATACTGCAGCAATTGCCTACATTTATCCTCTCCCAGGGATTTCAAATGCCAGCCACCAGGAACTAGTCCTATTCATAAAAATCTTTAACTGCTATGGTGCTTTGAATCTGAAGATCAATCTCCAGGTATCTTGGACGCATTCAGTTTCAAAAAATTCTTGAAAGTAAGTAAAATGTGACTTTGTTTAAGAAAAATAAGTCTGCTTTTGATTAGTGGCATAGCCACTGTGATAATGCTGAATTGGTTTCTGATGTTCAGCTCTGTGGTGATAAATAACATTGACATTGGGGCAACGTTCTCTTGTCTCATCATCAGCAAATGTTTTATCATCAGTGACTGCATTTGAATGGTGCAGAAACTGTTATTCTTGGATTTGAAGGCAAATCTGACTGCTTTGTTTTGTTTTGACTACTCATTTTTCCCTTCTTAGGCTTTTAGTTTAAAGGAAAAGCGCAAATGTTTTAAAAGGCCAATGCTGGAAGGGTTATAAGTGCTTTTTTGTGAAAAATAAATGGGTGTAGAATGCATTACTTTTTGCAAATAATGTTAATTATTTCTGCTTTTCTTTTCCGGTACTCAATATTAGCGAGCACAATTTCTTTTCAATGGATGCAATGAAAACATTGTCAACCCCAACTAAAAAGATTTATCCCTGACCTCTCCAAAGATTCTAAGAGAGATTTTATTTAGCTTCCGGATATACTCACACCCAGCCCTCACCCCTGTGCTCTTGTGACAGATTCTGTTTTCTAGTCACCTGCATGAATAGCTATCATCTGTACAGTAACAGTCTCAGAATAATAGAAATGAGATGGAACGGAAATGACAACTATTCAGACTTCTGCACAATCCCATTTTCTCTATTTCCTGTGAAGGCTTTGTCTTTCCGATGACTCAATGCCCCAGGTCAAACTTCTTGAAAAATCTGTGAAGATCCCTATTGGTTTGAATCAATTCGATTCAAGTAACCCCACTTTTTGCAGGGCTAGTTACTGGATACTTTGTGTAGTCCAAAGTCTCTTGGCTCCACTCTAGAGCTTAAAGAAAAACATTTGGCACCTAGAATAGATGTGATTTACTCATCTCTCTATCATACTGCCAAAGTAAAGATGAGTACTTAGAAAGTATCACTTCACTTGTCTTCCTATTGTTCATCAATTTGTTCAAGTTGGCGGGCACCAGTAACATCTCCATACATCCTGTCACGTGCTAGTGTAACCCAAAGGCATCTGCTCACTCCAGGAACATGAAGAGCCTCAGACCATTCCTTCAGGTCATGGGAATGAGGTCTATTATTATTACTGGGTTTTGGCATAACAAATATAACACGGGTAGCTTTCCAGGATCTGCCATGTGGGTGGTACACTCTCGTTATACAACGCCTTATATTTTTTTGTTTTGGGGGAGTCTCAACTGGTGATGTTCAGGGGTTATTCCTGGCTCTGCACTCAGGAATTACTCCTGTGGTGCTCAGGGATACTGGGGATCAAACCCAGATCATCTGGTTGCAAGGCAAACCCCCTGCCCACTGTACTATCGCTCCAACCCCTACATATAGGACATGATCTAAGAAGTTTTATCAATGTGGATATATGATGTTATAAATCAAATTTGTGATGCCCTCATTTTCTCTCAAATCACTTGTATCACTTGTTTTCCCATTGATCATCGATTTGCTCAAGCGGGCACCAGTAACATCTCCATATGTCCTGTCACTTGCTAGTATAGCCCAAGGGCATTTGCTTGCTCTAGAAACATAAAGAGCCTCAAACCATTCCATCAGGTCATGGGAATGAGATCTATAATTGTTACTGGACAGAGCTCCAGTGGCGCAATTGGTTAGCACGTGGTACTTATATGTTACTGGTATTTGGCATATCAAATACGACACAGGTATCTTGCCAGGCTCTGCCTTTTTCTCTCAAAACATTTTCTCTCAAAACAAAACAATATTATGATGCCAGTATTTCACTTATTTCTAATAATCTCTAAAGCACTTATTTAGGATCTTATTACTTGTGGCAAGAGAAATTGAATTTGCACAGTAGGTAAAGAACTTCTGAGACACACGGGGAGGGCTGCCATCCGGTTCTTCCCTAGCTCAGCTGTCCATGAGGCACCTAGGAAGGAGATGGGTTCTGGTCCCAGCCTGCCACCTCAGTAAGACCTCAGAAGCAGCCAGAGCACTTAAAAAAGTACTCCCTAGAAATGGGGAATGTTTTAGGAATAAATCAAAGTTCAAATAATTTGTCTCTAGAGACATACATATAAGTCTGATCTGAGACCAATATTCTTTATCTTCCACTGTACTTCAATGGTGCATTCAAAATATTTTTCTACAACTGAATGGAACCCACTCCTATTTTCTTTAAAGTTATTTAAATAAATCTGTCTACTTCAGTGATGGTTTCTGTATGTGACTTTACTTGAACCAGCAACTGTGTGAATGTGGGGTATTTTTTAAATACTATTTTATTTCATAAATAAAACAGTAAGTAGCAAACAGATATATTGTCTCTTTGCCTGGTTTTGAATGAATCAAAGTGTTTATAAGTATCTGCTAACTCCTCTGTCAAATGAGACTTTGGAAGTTATTTTTTCAATACTTAAGCAAATTCTGTAATTCTACATGAAGACTGGAGTACACTATATTATCTCTGATTTTTATTACTTAAAAGAAAAACACTAAGGAAATTAAGACCTTGATGATCCACACGCTGCTTGTCCAGAAATTCCGACAGTTCTACAGAGTTGTGTTCCCATCTACAACGTCAAGTTCCTAATGGAATGAAATTGACACTTTCAAGCTTTGAACATTACATAATCACACATCTGGAAGTTCCTTAAAAGATAAACATTTAGTAGGATTTATGTCTGTAAGAGTTTTTAAAATAGGTAAACCCACATCTATCTCTTTCTCTCCCTTCTTTTGCTGAACACTCAGAATTCCTTTTGCCTTCATGTTTCTAGAAAGCAGTACTTAAACATTTCAGTTTAACTCCATGTTGGAGGGCAGTCTAGATTTTGTTTGCGCAAATTCTGTTTTTTGTTATATTATTATTTGGTCTTCTCTTTCAACAACAAACAAGATTGGTTTGTTATATAAGTGAGTATGTATGTGTTGTATTTATTTGTGTGTTTCATATTCAGATAAATTGGATGCAGTAGCTGACTCATGTCAATTGGTTGAATGCTTCCTAACCCAGTGCTTATGATTTTTGTGTTCTTTTATCAGTAATATGTGCATCTGCTTTTTCAAAATAAGCAAGCTAGTTTTAGAAAAGTCTTATAAGTTCATGGTGAGCTCACCATGGGTCTCCACAACAGAAATGTCGTTTCCTTTTATAGCAGGAGACTGTCTCCGACAGATTTAGACTCAGAGCTCAAGATATAATACAGCTGTTATTATATATGCTTGCCTTGCACATAGCCAAACCAAGTTTGATCATCAGAACCATATATGGTCCCTGAACACTTGCAGGAGGGATTTCTGAATGCAGATCCAGGATTAAGCCCTGAGCACTTGTGATGCAACCCAAAAAACAATGGTTACAGACTTGATGTTTCTTCTCACTTAAAGTGAAGTTTCTAAAAACGAAAGTAGAACAAGGTATGGCAAGTTATTAGCAGGGTATTCCACTAAATCAATTGTATCACTTGTATCACTTGTATTCCCATTGTTTATTTATTTGCTCGAGCAGGCACCAGTAACATCTCCATTAATTGGGAATGAGGTCCATTATGGTTACTGTTTTTTGCATGTTGAATACACCATGGGTAGCTTGTCAGGCTTTGCTGTGGCTCTGGGCTCATCCCAGGGGGCCCAGTCTTTTTCTATGTCAGACCATCAACCATCCAGGGCCCATGAGGCAGAGCCCTGGGTGTAGAAAATCCTGTCTCCTGTCTGCCACCTGCCGACGCAGCCAGGCACCGCAGTCTCACCTGCAACACCTCAAGGGGAAGAATGCCACTTAATATAATATAAAATTATTACAACTATTGTTCCTGTGTTGAAAAAAAGTTCCTTATTAATTAAACATGAAATATAAAACAGTAGCAAAATACTCTTTGTTGGTGATTTTCAAAACTGTTGGCATCAGGACTTTCTCAGGTACAGAGAAATAGTATTACAATGCAGCTGACAAGTTCATTTTTTTGTTCTTGTTAATGTTCAGGCAGGTGACAGCCATGAGTGTTGTACCTCACAGCAAAAGTGAACTCAACACAAATGTGAATTCCAAGTTAGTGCAGTGATAACTGTATGATAACTGTACGCACCTCATTTTTTTTTCTCTCTTGACATAATCTATTTCTTCGAAGGGATAGCTTTCCTTTTGCAACTGCTTCTGTGAGTCAAGAACAAAACATATTTTGTTTGAAAGTAGAAGGTTAAAGATTGACTTCCCCAGAAATCCAGCCAACCCTTGGCTGAATGAAGTGTCAGCATTTACTAAATTCGGAATGAGAATCTTAGAAATGTATTCATTTTCTCTTTCCCAACTGTCAGTTGGCCATGAGGCTCTTGTCACTGAGGTTTGCAGGTTCACGTGATTCACAACTTTTGATGTGCTCACCAGGGGTCACCCATTTGGTTGCTGTGTCACAATCTGAGTCACACCGTGCACTGGGGGGTTCCATTCAGTTAGTTGTAGTTTGTATGTATGCTTATGGAGTTTTGCACTCTTAAGCTGTGGTATTGACATACTTTCCAGTTACAGTGTTCATGGGTTCTCTTTCATGGGTGCCCAGGTACATGTGTTCCATAGGTTACACTCCTACCCCAGTGCACATGAATCATTTTGGTAGTGGAACCCAGTGATGGTTGTATCCTTCACTTATGGGACTACCCACATTAGGCTGTTATGTCACTATGATAGGGTTTTCAGAGAGTAGAGCACAATTTAAAGAGCAAAGCTGCCAGGATCAGACTTGAAGCTTGCAGCAGAGGTACCACAGCAAACTCTGCATCCCACATTTGCATAGCAAATAGTCTAGCTCTAGAACCACTTCCTGTTACCACTTGGCACTTAATAATTTGAACTGAACCTCGCCCATTAGAAAAGGTAGGAGGTACAGAAAGATTATATTATCTATTCTTGGATTGAGGACTAAAACATAGGTTAGAGACTATGTGATATAATTCCTAGATAGTTGAATAGAAGGTTGAATATAAAGTTTTTAAATGCCCTATGAGAATTGACTAATAACATATAAAAATATATCATCATGTAATAACTACTATAGCTTAGACCTGGGAGAGGGTGGGAAATGTAGCAGTCTTTTTTTTCCCAGACATACATATTATCCTATAGATACAGGCCGGTTGAAGCCCTTTTACTTTGGATCTTGAGAGAAATGCTACCATTGTCTTAAAGGATAAATATCATACAAATTTAAGCTTAGCTCTGCAGTAACTTTTTAAACTGATACGCTTTTCTTAAGACCAGACAAAATTCTAGAGCATCTGGTTTGGTCACATGAAGTCATCTACTCAATATGTGGGAAATCCTTCCTATGTAAGGCTTAGGTCTCAACCACTCCTCATGTCAGAAGCCTTCTCTGCATTATGTTTACTATAGAATTTACAGCCATGTATATTCTTAGATTCTCTTTCTCCTGCTAACTTGATATATATGTTTGCTCCATTAGACAGAAAAATCTCAGAGGTATGGGGAGACTTTTGCCCCACATCTGTACACTATTAAACCCACACAAGGTAAATGTATTGCCTAACTCCTTTGATCCATCATATCTAGAACCAATACTTACTGTAAGAATATATGCACCCATCATTATTAACCTGATAGGCCCCTTACTATTCCCAGAGATTCAGGGGGAAAGTACGGTCCTTTCAAGTCTTTTTCTTATTTGGCAAATTGAGATTCCAATCATCACGTATTCATTTATTCTTGTATTCATTTTTTAAGTTTTAATTTATCGAGTTACTGTGATTTACAAAGTTACTCATGATTGTGTTTCAGCCCTACGTGTCTTCAACACCAGTCCTTTTACCAGTGTCCCGCCCCCAGCGATGTCCCCAGTTTCCCTTCCACCTACCAAGGTACCTCTATAGTAGGCACTTTTCCCTTTTTCTTTTAAGGCACTGTGGTTTGCAATATTACTGAAAACATATTATACATATTACTCTTGTATTATAACTCAAAATTGCCTTTTACACTTCAGCTATAAGTAGAGGATGAACAAAATGTACTTATTGCTTGTCCTCGTGAAGTTCATGCTAAGGAAGGCATAGACAACAATGGCTTCATAAGTTACAGCAATGGATGCAGTATGTGATATTGAACTGATTGTATTGGGGAGACGTGAAAGAGATAGTGGATTAGGCATCTTGGGACAGAGATACATTTTTCATTGAGGTTATAAGGAAAAAATAGACCCACTGAACAGGTCTGCACACATGTGACAATCTCATTATTGCAAAGTCTGTTCACAAGCCCCAAAAAGTATAAGGTGCCTGGTAAATTGGAAGCGCTACATTGAAACCAGTGTGTGACGATGAAGGTGGCAACAAGAGATGCACACACATCATGTGGTTCCTACCTGAGTCTTTGTGAGTTTACTCTGACAGAGAAAGGGAGAAGTTGTAGATGCTATTGAGAGAAGAGCAACATGATCTGACTCTTCATCACGTGACCAGGGGCCTGGCCTGGCAGGTCAGCATGAGGGCCAGAGGGTGCAGTGCTGTAGGAACACTGCAATGCTAGAGTTTTCCAGGCCACCATGGCAGTGCACGAGGCTCTCCAGGGACATACTCAACAGCACTTGGTGCACTAAAACATGCTTAGGATTGAATCTGGGTCAACTGCAAGCAAGCTATGCCCCTTAGCCGTGTACGATCTCCCTGACCCCTGACTTTTTCAAGATCACACCGGTTGCTAAGGTTTGGAGATCATTTAAACTTGTGTGTGTATATATATATATATATATATATATATATATATATGTATGTATGTATATGTATATATATATAATAAACAAGCAGGAAAAAAAATGACAAGGGTAACTTGATGTAGGTTCTGGAGATCTGAAGTTCAGGAAAGCTGAACTTGATATTTCAAGTTCACCTTTAAATTTTTTTCCAGGTTTATGATATTATGTCTGTGCTATCGCGAGTCTACATGTCTCCCTGTTCCCTAGAATAATTAGCAGATTCAGCAACTTCTATGAGAAAAAGTTATGGAAGGTAGTTAATTAGAGTCGAGTCATTTGTGTGAGCCAGATTTTGCAAGAAAAAAATAAGAAAAAAAAGTTTGACATCAAGATAAAATAAATCCTTATGCAGTGAAATCTTTGCAAATGTTGCAGATTCATTGGGAAAATATACTGAAGGAATTGATCCTTTGATTAGGCTCCCTAGGTTATGTTTGGCATTCTAACGTGGAGGTCCTTCTTAATTGTTCCCTTTGAGTTTTGAAGTCAACATTGATGCTTCTTCAGTTTTTTTCTCTGTTAAGCTAATTAATGTGGTTCTGTGGGAACCCAGAATGGACTAGTAATGAATCAACCTTCGTTTATAACTGGAGTTTCTTCGTAGCTGGGAAGCCAGGGGTATCTAGTCATGCTTTGCCATTCTAGAGAGACTTGGATAACTAGTTTGACTCTCACATCTAGCATTTATGACAGTGGAAAGGATATTTGATCCTATTTGATGCAATATCTGTATCTCAAATCTATGCTATGAAAATTGTATGAGTGATATTTATGTATTTATTTTGTTTGGGGTTCATACCCAGAAGTGCTCAGGACTTGCTCCTGGCTCTGTACATGGTGCTGTTGATTGAACCCCAGTTGGCCATGTGTAAAGCAATCACCTTACTAGCTGTACTGTCTTTTCAGATACGGGCAACATTTCTAAGGATACATTTTACAGTAACACAGCACAGAAATGGGACAGTGTATTATAGTGGTGAAACCCATGAAGACTGAATCTAGACTTTCCAGGTTCAAGATTATTTCAGTTCCTTAATGTTGAATGAAATTATGCAAATGTCTTAGGTTTTTAATTTTATTGAGAAATAATGGACATTTACCATTCTACAGTTTTAAACTATACTGCATGATGGTTTTAGTGGCATAGGTTATTAAATGGTAGCAACAATAGGTGACATCCATTGTATCTCTCTTTCTCACATACACACTCTAATATATACAATAAAAAGAAAAGAAAAACATTCTCTTTGTGAAGAGAAATTCCCACGGTGGCCAAGTTTCTTCTATGTATGTCAGTTTCCACATTGAAAAACAGGAATATGAAGTCCCTTCTAGTGAGTACTGTGAATATTAATGGAATTGTTATAAAAACCCATTCTTATAGCACCAAGAGATAGCTCAAAATACTGGAGCACAGACCTGGCATAGAGATTGCCCCTAGTTCAAGTCTCAATGCCACACTGTCCCTTGAGCACCACCTGGTCTCACTGTTGTGATCTCTAGATATTGCCATGGCGATCCTGCTTATCCTCAGTGCCAAACATTTGAATGTAGTCAATTTTTGTAATCAAATATTATTTTGAATTAAATTTTTGTAATCAAATATTATTGTTGTAATACTTGACTTTTGTAATATTTTACTTTAAACATCAAATATTATTTTTGTAGTCAAATAAATGTAGTCAAATATTTGTAATCAAATAGTGCCAAACATTTGAATGAAGTCAGTACTTATTTGCAATAAATATTACTATTAATATGAGACCACTGTGTTACTCATCTCTCTAATTGCCGCTGCCATTCTAGCTGAATTTCTAAGCAGTCTTGAACTATCTTAGAGGTTACCAGACTCCTAAGACTTAGTTTGAAATAAGAGAAAATCCCTTATATCACTGGACTTCACAGCTTTCAAATAAGATATTACAATGGAAAGATTGCCATCTCTTTTTTTTCTGAATGAGGAAATAAAGGTAAAATGACTTAAATAGCATGGAAAATTGGAGGCTGTGTGGGACTGTGACTATGTGAAGAAGACTTGAATTCTTCTCATTCCAAGTATGTAAAAGATTAAATGAAGCTTATCAGTAGTTTTGTAGGTCATAACAGTTCATAGAAAACCTTTGTTGTTTTTGATACACTTGATTTTTATTCTATTATAAATGAAAATGTCTTCTGTTCTCCTTTAAGTAGGCTCCTATAAGACTCTCAAAAGTCTCCCATAAAATTCCAAAAACAAAGAATTGTGATGCGGGCAGTGGTGATGTGTACGGACACATCTGTGGGAGTGTTTGGTGCTCACTAGTTAGGGAGACTAGAAAACCTCGTTCTAGAATGAGAGAGTGTCACATATCACGTTCTCACTGATCGCTCAGTAACTTCAGATCGGTAATATAGTGACCATGCAATGAGGACACCGGGTTAGCAAGTGTGGTAATGTCCTGGATATTATTTCCACATTCCATGGGTGTAGATGCCATCAAGTCTTAGGACATGAAGCCCCCTTAATAGAAGTTTTAAAAGGCAAATACCACCCTCCACAAAAACCTTAATAAGGGGCCGGGCCAGAGCGATAGCACAGCGGTTAGGGCATTTGCCTTGCAAGGGGCCCACCCATCCCCAGCATCCCATATGGTCCCCTGAGGACCGCCAGAAGTAATTCATGAGCGAAGAGCCAGGAATAAACCCTGAGCATCTTGGGTGTGACCCAAAAAGCAAAGAAAAAAAACCTTAATAATAAATAAATGTTTGGGGGTGAGTAATATATTAAGAGTTTAAGATATTTTATATAATATTTAATTAAAACTTGTTAAGCATATATTATAGAGTTAGCTGTATATAACCTGCAAATAATCACAGTGAAATTTGTAGTTTTCTGTTATTGTCATATCATCCAGTTTCATTTCATCCTAACTTATCAAATGAAAATGTGTTACCCTAGAGAGTTTAATAAGTAAGATAGAGAAGGGACCAATTTTCCAACAATAGTGGAAATGGTAATGCTAGATTGAGTATTAATTAAGTACCAATATATACATGAGGGGAGTAAGAAATCATTTAAAATATTTCCTTTGTATCTCTCTTAAGGATACTATAGCTGATATCTTAAAGATATAAATTCAGCATTTGTGTACATATACACATAGACACTTTTAAATAATAAGCTCATAAACTCTAGTAATAACTAAGGCAAATATATAAGCCAAGTTTCTTTGTCGTCAGCAAGTAATGCGAAGATTACAGTTTTCAGAGGTGCTGTTTGTATATGGATGTAAGGTATTGAATTTTTATGAAAAATCCCCTTCATTCCAGGAAGATAACAGAGTAAAGCCTTGTGTATGAGGAAAAGATAAATCAGAGTCCTGCCCCTCAGCCCTCTCCCTTTAACATGTAAATGTGACTGAGTTCTTTGAATAAAAGAATGTTTGCATTTTATTGATATAAATTCTCTCAAGTTCTTTAGAAATAGCAGCAAAATCAAATCTTACTTACAGTGGCAGCCTAATGCTTCTTGGCAAAGTGTTACTGCCCAAGTGGCTGTGATGATACATCACATATCCTGGTTTAAGGTCAATGAATTGCCCTGGGCACCCGCTTATCTCTGTGCTGCTATTGTCTGAGACATGCTGCTCTTTTCAAAATCTGCACCCATTGCTTTTTCAAAAACAAAAAAAGAATAGCTTGCTGCAATTAATACTTTTTAGAGATTGGAATGTTTTTTTATTGCATTAAACATAATACATCACCGTAAAACTGCTAAAACACAAGCTTTGTTTATATTTCCCCTGAAATCCCTTCCTTCGCTAAAGAAATGTGCAAGATGTTTTTGTAATATAAGCTCCTGAAATAGAACATATGTCTTTTGTGAGTTTCCGGTCACATTTTTTAGCTCCTCACAACATGATTCATATTACTGAGGGATGCGAAGGTGAAAGTATGATGTTAAAACATGAATAGCAGTAACTACACTTACAAAAATAAAATCAGTGAGTGTTTACTTAATTTATAAACTATTCAGAAAATATGATACTTTATGCAGTGTAAGTTCTGCCAATAAAGTGCTTTATAACAGTATACTTTACTAAGACCCATTGCCATTAACTAGATTGTGTATATATATATATATATATATATATATATATATATATATATATATATATTCACAAACAAATAACTGTGATTTATATAATTTCTGTGAAATTCTATGATTATTTGATTTTCTTTGGGGGCCAAGACTGGCAGAACACAGGATCTAGCATTAGCTTTGTGGCCCCGTGAGGTACTTGGGGGATTGTTCCTAAGGCTTCTATGTGAAAACCCATGTTCTAGCCCCATTAGCTATATCCTAACCTCTATCATATATTCTTAACTTTTAAATTTTCTTGTTATGGTGTTATGGTCTTGCAATTTAAGGATATATTATGTAATGATCAAGAAACAGCTGTTAGCGCATATGGCTTTACATAGAGATTACTGTATTACTGTTGACTTTTTGGCAGACCTCAGTACTTTAAATATAGAAATATAGATGGAAAATATTCCAAAATACATGTACCTTGATCCTCTCTATTTGCATCTTGCTTAACTTTTGCCATAATGGAGAGTAACAATTTTAGGACCAAAAATAGGAGGAGGGAACTTGAGTGAGTTTCACTTCTCTGGAGTTCTGAACTATATTTCTGAATGAATGAATGAATGAATGAACAAATGAGTGAATGAATGAAATATCCTACCTATTTTTCCTATTTTAGAAATAGTGAAGATTTCTGGCACAAGAGAAAGTGCCAAATGATATTATTTAAGTAAATGGAATTCGAGGAAACAATTTAGGATATGGGCATAATTGTGAAATAACACATTGCTGTGGGACTGTATTGGTGCTTAAATTTGTTTGTTCTTATGGGTTTGATGATGAAATTTCAAACCCACCAACAGATTGTACAGTAACCTTAAGCAAGCTTTATATATGACAAGATCTTTAATGAAGACTGTCTCTTACCAGGGGAGTAAGTTTATGTGTTCTGATGCCTTGGCACCTTGCAGTACACTATGTCAAGCAAAACTAGAGGTAAAATTATCCTGATACTCTATGCTCATTAATTGCCAGTCTGTCTCCACATTCCTGAGAGATAAGATCAATAATACTTGACACTTTGTCATTACTACTTAAACAAAATACTTTACATCATTACTTAAAGAAAACTTCCTTTGTACCTCGCAGGGTACTATGCACAGGATTTCCTATGAAGGAACTAACCTACTTATTTTACACATGGATAAGCTGAAACTTAGAAATATATTAATTTTACAGAATTAATATGTTTAATATATTAACATATTAATATATTAATATATTTAACATAAGAATGTTTTCATAAGTATCCAAGACTGAATTTCAGTATATTTGAGTGACTACAGAACTTTCTCCCCACTTAGTCCCAATACAACAGTAAAAAGATTCATGAAATGTTACCTGATCTCAAACCTCTGGGTTTGAGGCCTCTGAAGTGGGGTAAACGTGTTGGTATTTCCTTTCTGTCTGATGTGCCACCACCATGGTATGTGGCCTTCGGTGGCTGAGAGGCTCCTGGCCAATGTGTGTCACTACTTGGCTTCAGGTGAACTAATTATGGGTCCTGGAAGCTATGGCCACCTAATTCTTGCTCTGCTTCCTTCGGCTCCACTACAAACCTTCTGCTCTGCCTTAGAGCCTGAAAGCAATGTTTTTACATGAGAACAGACAGATCTCTTTAATTTGTGTTTCCAATACTAGATCTCCTCCAAACTTCACATGATACCCATCCCATATTTCAGGCTTATCTTCCAAATTTCTGGGCAGACACCCCAGCTCCTACGAAAGCCACCAGTTGCAGGAACTGACAATGTCCTTGGAAATGAGACTCTTGGCGCAAAATGAATGCCAGTGGTTTGAGAAAGGATGAAATGTATAAATACGGTTCAAGATGAATCTTGATAAAGTCAGTTGGAGATTACTACTCTGGTCTCAAAAACTGGGAATAATATTCAGATATTCCTGAAATAATGAAACAGAAGACATTTTATTGTCAAGGAAATGCTTACTTTGTAAAAATTCAAAAGAGGATCTATTTCATGAGTTGCAGATACATTGTGCGCCCAGTGATTTTCATGACAGAAATAAGATATAATGTCTACCTTCAACATATAGTTCATGGACATCCAGATAAAAGAACTGCAGAGGAGGAAAATCCCAGAGCAATAACGGTGTACAAAAGAGTCATTGTCTGGGCTAAATTTAAAATATACAGGTGGTTAGAAATAGCATATAATCCTCTAAACTATTTTTTCCAAATGTAAAGGGAAGATTGAAACTTAATGATTTGTACAAGTAGTATACTCTATTTTATAGTCAGAACTTACAGATTTTGCACTTCAGTTTATTCCATGCTAATGGCAAACTATTTACCTTTTCTCATTTAATAAGTAATTATCTGTATAAGACACTGTATCACTGTATCACTGTCTTCCCGTTCATCATCGATTGGCTTGAGCGGGCACCAGTAACATCTCCATATGTCCTGTCCAATGCAAGTAGAGCCCAAGGGCACCTGCTTGCTCCAGGAACATAAAGAGCCTCAAACCATTCCATGAGGTCATGGGAATGAGGTCTGTAATTGTTACTGGTATTTGGCATATTAAATACGACACAGATAGCTTGCCAGGGTCAGTCGTGCAGGTGGCACACTCTTGCAGTCATTTCTAAATCCAGCATTTATTGATGAACCTCTGAAAAGAATATAAGGTAAGGGGACTGGAGCGATAGCACAGCGGGGAGGGCTTTTGCCTTGCATGCAGTCAACCTGGGTTCGATCCCTGGCATCCCATATGGTCCCCGAGCACTGCCAGGAATAATTCCTGAGCGAAGAGTCAGGAGTAACCCCTGAGCATTGCTGGGTGTGACCCCCCAAAAAACACACAGAAAAATTTTTTTATATATTTATCTATTTGCATATTTATATTTTGAAATGTTTTATATGAAACCATTGATGCTCAGATAATTCAGAATATTTTTGTCTAATCTTTTCTTTAGACTTACTCATGATATTTTATCATAACTTAATGGAAATAAAGATAAATCTAAGAAAATCCAGAAACTTATTCATAGATGGTGTAATTCAATTTGGTTCCCAGACAGCAGCATCAGCTGCATTGAAAACAGCTAAAATGCAAATTAGGGGTCAGTTTCTTAAAGCTTCCAAATTTGGTAAGCAATCAGTATTTGAAGAACTTCCACCAATCAGAAAAGTTAGTCTTTCTTACTTATACTATGCTGTTTTCCCTTCCCTAGATATCATAGCAGGAATAATCAAAAATCTTGAACAGTAATGGCAGACATAACTGCCAAAAGACCTTGTAACTTCTTGCACTTGCACTAGATCAAAATAGACCAAAGATGAACATTTTTAGGTAACTAGGGAATGTCAAAAGAACTTGTTTTCTTCACCTTTAGTTTTCAGTATGACTATTGAAATGGGCTATAAAATGATACTGATGGTGGACCTACAAATAGAGAGGTCAAAGGGCATGGACCTCTGGTTTTATTTGATACCTATCATAATAAAATCACTTGATCATTTTATCACTTGACATCCCATTATTCATCGATTTGCTCAAGTGGGCGCCAGTAATATTTCCATTTGACCCTATCTCATGCCAGTGTAGCCCAATGGCATCTGCTTGCTTCAGGAATATGAAGAGCCTCAAACAGTCCGTTAAGGGTCTTGACAAAGAAGTCTGACCATCTTGTAGGTGGACAGCCACGTATCTTGATGTCCCATGGGATCCAGTCGGTAACGGCTCTAGTCCAGCGATCGTCTCCAAATCGCATTACATGTCCAGCCCATCTGATTTTCAATGCCTTGGCAAATGAGACAGCATCCCTGACACTGGAACAGCGATGGAGGTTGGAGCTCCAGATTCCTTCCTTCACTTGTGTGAGGCATGATATTCCCAGCATAGCTCTTTTGATTCCTCTTTCAGAGACCCGAATAGCATTCTCATCCTGCTTTCTTAGGGCCCAGGTCTCTGAGGTGTATGTTAATGCAGGGAGAATGGTGGAGTTGAAGAGATGTGCCCGGAGTTGGAGGTTCTTTGTCTTTCTTAGCTATTTCTTCGATGCTTTTGAAGATATCCCATGCTGCTCTCTTCCTCCTGCAGAGCTCAGGTTTAAGGTCGCTCATCATGTTGATTTCTTGACCTAGGTACACGTAACTGCTGCATTCAGAGATGTTTGTTCCATTGAGAGTGAATGGGGCCTCTGGAACTAGCTCATTTTTCATGAACATAGTTTTGCTGAGATTCAGCTGTAGACCTATCTTTCCACACTCTCGGTCAAAGTCAGCCAGCATTTGTGCCACTTGGCTAATGCTTGGTGTTATGGACAATGTCACCAGTGAAGTGAAGGTGGTTTAGTTGCCGACCATCTATATAGCTTCACTCCCATTCCTTCCCATTCTAATTGTCGCATGATGTTCTCGAGGGTGGCACTGAATAGTTTTGGTGAAACGGTATCACCCTTGCCTAACCCCTCTTTTGACATTGATGATCACTTCTTTGTAGAACGGTGAGATCCTTGTGGAGAATCCGTAATACAGCTCTGAAGGATCTTGATGTATTGGGTTCAAACCCAATTCAAACCCAATCTATTTAAAAATCAAGGTAAAATTTTTCTTATGTTGGCATTATGCATAGATAACCACATGAAACTTAAAATATTTATTAGATGAGATACACGATTCACTGTATCACTGTATCACTGTCTTCCACTCATCATCGATTTGCTCGAGCGGGCCCCAGTAACATTTCCATATGTCCTGTCTCATGCTAGTAGAACCCAAGGGCATCTGCTTGCTCCAGGAACATAAAGAGCCTCAAACCATTACATCAGGTCATGGGAATGAGGCTATAATTGTTACTGGTATTTGGCATATAATATTCCAAATACCAAAATAATTGTTACTGGTATTTGGCATATCAAATACAACACTGGAGGCTTGCCAGGCTCTGCCATGCGGGTGGCATACTCTTGTAGTCACCTCTAAATCCAGCATTTAGAGATTATCTATAAAAAAAGTAAACAGCAATGATCACTGAATATGAGTTTGTGGGTTTTTTCGCCATTTCTTACATGTTATCTTCATAAATTATAAAGGTTATGTCTGAAGTCAGAAAAAGCTAAAAAAAATGTAATAGTACCATTGTCACTGTATCTGCTGGAGACGGACAACAAGATCCCCAATACATACCTAAACCACAAACCCTATGAACATTTTTATCCTATGTATACAACACTATGATAAAGGTTTAATTTTAAATTAGTAAAGGATGAACAATAATGAAAATAAAAATGAACTAGACAACTACTAAATTTCTATGTTTATGTGGTCTCTCAAAATGATATTCTACTGTACTCAACCTTCTGGGATGTGATGAAATGTTTACACATTTCATCAAAGACAAAGTAAACTAGATAAAGGGGTAGGATAGAGCAAGCTACAAAAGATTTTATTGAACTACGCAAAATGGTACACAAAAATTCTGGAATTTTTTCCATTTAGGTATCAGGCTTTGGTTGGTTGTGGGTAACCAAAACTGTAGAGAGCAAAGGTACAAAGGGAACACTCTGCGGACACTGAAAGCTAAGATCCTTCTGACTGTGGAGAAGAATTGCTGAAGGATTTTAAGCACTGAAAAGCTTAAAACCCTTGAGAAACACCCTGGTTAGAAAGCTTGAAACTTCAAAGGCATATGAAAACCTCTTCCAGCATGTAATTAATTGCCATAAGCAAATTATTGTTTACTAATTCTGCATTATTTTGACAATTTGAATTATAATAAGTGAAAATATAATCTAATTTTAAAGACTGGATGTAAAAGTGAAAGGTCTGGCAGGTTATGTGCTCCTCCACAACAGATGACTTAGGAACCTGGGGTTACTGATGAGATATGTTCAGCAACTACAACCTTTAAGAACAGACTGTATGCAAGCCCAGAAAGTTAGGTTTTCCCTTTTTTGTAATTCAAGTATGGACTCAAGCTTTGGCTACTGAGGTATCCACTTCAAAGAGGGCTTGAGTAAACACTCTGCTGGTCATAATAAAGAGCCAGGCCCCTCCTCACACAGAGAATCCTTTGTTCTGGGGACCTGCTTGATTTGGTTAACTATATGTGACCACTTGTTTCTCATCTTCAGAAACTTTACATTCTATTTGAAACTGAGAATTCACCAAAGGAGCCTCGGATACCATAGCCAACTTATACCTCCAACCCCAATAAAAACAAAACTGCAGGTCTTATATATGCTTTGATTTCACTGTCTATAACCCAGTGTGCTATGCAGTTTGCAGAGATACACGATTACAAAGCCATTAATGATTGGGTTTCAATGTTCCAGCACCCATCCCTCCACCAGTGCTCACTTCTTAACACCAATGTCCCCAGATTCTCTCCCCCTCTTCTCAAGCTTTGGCTACTGAGGTATCCACTTCAAAGAGGGCTTGAGTAAACACTCTGCTGGTCATAATAAAGATCCAGGCCCCTACTTTTCTCCTCTTCCTCTTCCTACTCCTTCTTTTCTTCTCCTCCTCCTTCTGACTTCAAGCACATTGTGGCTTGAAATACATACATTCAGGGTTTATCCTTTTGCCTATGTTCAATGCTCAGTTCTAGTCTGGCATTACCATTTCCAGCAATTATTAGCACACTGGTCCCTTTTCTATCTTATCTAACTCTGACCCTGATACACTTGAATTACATGAAACATAGAGGCACCAAACTTTGTGAACTTTTCAACAAGAACATAGTGTATCTTGAAACAGATCTGAAAATTTTGCTGATTTTGAATAAAATATTTTCTAAATTACAGTGATCTTAGCAAATTAGTTCAAAGTATAATAGATAAATTTATTTTAATAACTATAAATGAACTTATCCAAAGGTTCTTAATGATTGTTGTTAAAACACTTTGTTTTCACACTCCTCCGTATGCAGCAAAGAAATATATATATATATATACACATATATAAAGATTTTACTTATATACAAATATTTATAGATTTGCTATTAAGCTACTGTGATCCATTATCATTGCTGTCGTATGCCAAAAACCAGTAATAATTATGCACCTCAATTCCATGACCTAAAGAATGGTTTGATGTTCTTTCCTGTCCCTGGAGCAAGCAGATGCCCTTTGGCTACACTTGCTTGCAACAGGGCTTATGGAGATGTTCCTGGTGCCTGCTCAAGCAAATCGATGAACAACGGGAAGACAGTGATACAGTGATATTTATAAATATAAATTATTTAAGATTATTATAATTAAATGTCTTCTTTTTCTCTAGGTTTTCAATATGATTATATATGTTTCATTTTGGTCATCAAATGTACTTAGAAAAGATTGTTCTTAATCTGAAACTGATTATCTAGGAATTTTCATTAGAATTATTTTCAAGTTCTGTTGTGGACAGTCTTCTTTCCCAAACCATGTTTCTTTGTATCCCACATATGAGAGAGATTATTATGAAGAGCCTTCTTCTCCTGCTTGACTTACAGAACACCCTGCTGAGTATAGTCCCCAAACAGCAGCAGAGGTTGGGTGTTGCAGGACTCCCAAGGGCCGCTGCATCTGCTCTGGATTGCCTCCCGAAAATCACTCCGTAGATAAGGGGGTAGTCTAAATGTGGCAGTTTATCCGACCATGTATGCTGTACTAGCTGGTATAAATATTCTCCCATGCTATCACAATCATCGTGGGACTAGCTAGATCTTACCAGCATATTAGCCTGGCCACGTAAGGACACCTAAGTAATTAGACCAGAGAGAAATGCTGTTTGCTTCCAAACAAACAAGCATGGCTCCCTGATAAAATATAAAACTACAATGAAGTAGAGGACACTTGTGAAGGCTTGGAGAAATATTTAACTGGCATTGGTGTTGATCTTTGGTACAGTGACATGCCATCTCAGAAACCCCCTTCTCTACATTTCAAAGGCATTCCGGCTCAAAACATTAGCACAGTAAAGGCCCTAGGTGAGATGCAGGGAGGGACTACTTGAGGGCATTGGAGCCTCCCTGCTTTCCATAACAATGGGAGGAAGGTCTGAGTTGGGGGGTATAAACTAGCCGGTTCCCCGCTCTCCTGGTCTTCTTCCCGGTGGGATCTCGCCTTGTGAGCGTTTATTCCCCTTGGAAGTTTTACACGTGGTGGTCGCCATCTTGGCCTACACGTGGCTGGGGTTCTAGCCTGGAATCCTAAGCATCGGGGTTTTTCCTTTTGCTGATTTGTATGCCTGAACCTGGGATAAGTAAAGCTTTTTAAAACTGCATCGGATTCCTGAGTGTTCATCCATTCCTCGCCGGCTCCGGAGGTAGAAGGGAACTCGCTTCCCGGCACTGTCGGGACCCCGCGGAGCGCCCGACAGTTGGGGACGGAGTGAAGGAGACCCTGAGACTGTGATGGGTGGAGGACACTGATGTAGAATGCGATGAGAAAACATTGCGTAGTCCTCTATCATGAACAGTGTTGAAAATCACATGTTTTGAAAGGCAGTTTATTTGAGGTAATAGAGGAGAGAGAGCACAGGTGTTAAGGCACTTGCCTTGCATGTTGCCAACCCTGGTTAGATCTATGGCACCGCATCATAGCCCTGTGAATCTCTAGTAGTGATCCTGAGTGTAGAGTCAGGAATAAGCCCCAAGGGCCCGAAGTGATTGTACACTGGGTAGCACATTTGCCTGGCATGCAACTGACCTGGGGTCTAGCCCCGATATCTGATATGGTCCTCCGAGCACCCCCAGGAGTAATTCCTAAGTGCAGAGCCAGGAGTAACTCCTGTGCAGAAAGACAAAAAAAAAAAAAAAAGTAAATCTTGAGCACAGCTGGGTATGGCCGAAATGTTAAATGAAAAAAAAAATTAAATCTAAGATTTTTTTCTTTTGAAAAAATTATCTAAATTTTCCTAAGATATTTTAACTATGTTTTAGTATTATATTTGCCAAAGGTAATTCATCATGGTGCTGATTCACACTGATAAAATAGACCAACTTGACCTTGATGAATAAGTATGATTTAAAAACTACATTATGAGGATTATGAAGAACTCACTTGTTAATTGATACTACATATTACTATTGTAAAAATCAGGAAATAATATTAAATCATTGAGATATTTGTCACTTATTAAAAATAACTCTTATCTGATAACTAGTTTATATTTTAGAAAAAAGACTATTTGTCTTATAGAGAATTTCTAACACAATGAGGTAATTACAAGATGAAGGAAATGTCTCTTCTGGAGGAAAAACTTGACCTGCTTGAAGGACTAAGACAATGTTAGAATATATTTGAATAAATAATCAGAGCATGAAAAAGAGGACAAAAATATTGTTCAGAAAATTATATGAAGTAGGTTCTAATGGATTCAGTGTTGGCTAGCCAAGTCCCATCCAGATTAAGTAGTATGCTGTCAAAGGTGAACAAATTAGGAGGAATTGTACTGTGGGAGATGATAATCTCACTTTCAACCTTCTAAATCAGTCTTATTTTAACTCTGTTATTTAAAGTGTTCATGAACAAGCAGATAACCAAGAAACTTGTGTATTCGATTTTAGATTGCAAATATTTTGCTTTGCTTTTGATTACAAGAACAAGTTGTTGATTTCCTATAATTCTCCTGATGAGTCTTAGAGCCATTTACTAGATTATTAGGTAATTGTATCATTGACTTACTTTTATGAGACTATGATGCATTCCACTACAGCTACTATTTTCAAGGGAAAAGTTGACATTTTTGTCAGGTAGAGAATTTGGCCACCCCTGGCAGAACTCAGATAGTATTCCCAGTTTTGTGTCAGGGTTAAACCTGGAAGTGTTCAGGGAAAATAAAACTGGGTTCAGTCACATAAAACCTGTTCATCTTTCTTGTTCTACTGATCTTTAAGAGATTTGATATAAATAAATCAAGAATAATTGTTAGTGATTCTCATTAGGTAAAATTCTTTTTTTAATTTTTATTATACCACCAATTACAAAGGTGTTCATAATTGGTTCTTGGTAATAGAGTATTCCAGCACCTATATCCCTCCTCCAGTGCCCCATTTCCACCACCAATGTACCAAACCCACTCCCACCTACCCCCAAGCTGCCTAAATAGCAGGTACCCCCATTTCCTCTCTCTCTCTCTCTCTCTCTCTCTCTCTCTCTCTCTCTCTCTCTCTCTCTCTCCTTCTTTTACACATTGTGGCTAGCCCTGCAGATATCTAGAGATTATCACTAAAGTCTCTTGTGTATATTCAATGGTGAGTTTTAGGCTGACATTACCATTTCCCACTCTTAGCAAAACACTGGTATCTATTTATATTCTATTAATAAATGCAGTCATTCTATATCTGTCCTTTTCCTTCTGACTAATTTCACTCAGCATGATAGTCTCCATGTCCATCCATTTGCAGGTAAATTTCATAATTTCATCTTTTCTGACAGCTTCATAGTATTCCATAGTGTAGATGAACCACAGTTTCTTTAGCCAGTCCTCTGTTCTCGGGCATTTAGGTTGTTTCCAGATTCTAGCTATAGTGAATAGCGCAGAGATGAATAAAGAAGTAAAGATAGTGTTTCTGCTATATGTTTTTTCGATCTCTCAGGTATATTCCCGAGTGCTATTGCTGGATCAAATGGGAACTCAATATCTAGTTTTTGGAAAAATACCCATATTGTTTTCCAAGAGGGCTGGACCAGTCGGCACTCCCACCAACAGTGGATGAGAGACCCTTTTTCCCCACATCCACGCCAGCACAGGTTGTTCTTGCTGTTTTAGATGTGTGCCAGTCTCTGTGGTGTGAGATGGTACCTTATTATAGTTTTGATTTGCATCTCCCTGATGATTGAAGATGAAGAGCACTTTTTCATATGCCTTTTGGCCATTCAAAATTCTTCTTTTTTGGAAGCTTCTGTTCATTTCTTCTCCCCATTTTTTGATGGGGTTGGCTGTTTTTATCTTGTGAGAGTGCTACCAGTGCCTGATATATCCTGGATATTAACCCCTTGTCAGATGGGTATTGGGTGAATATCCTTTCCCACTCTGTGGATTGTCTTTGTATCTTGGTCACCATTTCTTTTGAGGTGCAGAAGCTTTTCAATTTTATATAATCCCATTTGTTTATCTTTGCTTCCATTTCCTTGGTCAGTGGTGTGTCATCTTTAAAGATACTTTTTAGTTTCGATGTCTAGAGCGTTTCTCCTATGTTTTCTTCGATGTACCTTATAGATTCATGTCTGATGTTGAGATCTATAATCCATTTTGATCTGACTTTTTGTGCCTGGCATTAGAAGGAGGTCTAAGTTCATTTTTGTACACGTAGCTGCCCAGTTTTCCCAGCACCATTTGTTGAAGAGGCTTTCTTTGCTCCACTTAATATTTTTTGCTCCTTTATCCAAGATTAAGTGGTTGTATATTTGAGAGTGTGTTTCAGGATATTCAGTTATATTCCATAGATCTACGGGTCTGTCTCTATACCAATACCACACTGTCTTAATTACAACTGCTCTGTAGTAGAGCTTGAGGTTGGGGAAAGTGATACCTCCCATCTTCTTTTTCCCAAGGATTGCTTTAGTTATTTGTGGGGTTTTATTATTCCATACAAATTTCAGGGAGTTTTTGTTCAATTTCTTTGAAGAACATCATGGGTATCTTTATAGGGACAACAAAGAATCTGTAAAAAACTCTAGGGACTATTACCATTTTGATAATGTTAATCCTTCCAATACATGAGCAGGGAATGTGTCTCCATTTCCTCACGTTCTCTTTTATTTCCTGAAGTAACGTTTTGTAGTTTTCTTTGTAGAGATCCTTTACATTCTTTGTCAAACTGATTCTTAGGAATTTTATTTTCTGTGGTGCAATTGTGAATGGCATAGTTTCTTTAATGTCCCTTTCTTCTCTTTCGCTGTTTGCATATAGGAAGGCCATTGACTTTTGGGTATTTATTTTATACCCTGCCACTCTAATATAGGAATGTATTATTTCTAGGAGCCTATTGGTAGAGAGTTTGGGGTTTTCTAGGTATAATATCATGTCATCTGCAAATAGTGACAACTTGGCTTCTTCCCTTCCTATCCGGATGCCCTTAATGTCTTTTTTCTTCCCTGATTGCTATGGCAAGTAGTTACAGAACTATATTGAATAGAAGTGTGAGAGTGGGCAGCCTTGTCTTGTCCCTGATCTTAAGGGGAAGGCTTTCAGTTTTTCCCCCATTGACAATGATGCTCACTGTGGGCTTGTAGTAGATAGCCTGGATTATCTTGAGGAAGGTTCCTTCAATCCCCATTTTTCGGAGAGCTTTTATCATCAACAGGTGTTGAATCTGGTCAAATGCCTTCTCTGCATCTATTGATATGATCATATGGTTTTTTTTTTTCTTTTGTTGATATGAAGTATTTGTTGATTGACTTGTGGATGTTGAACCATCCTTGCATTCCTGGGATGAATCCTACTTGGTCATGGTGTATAATATTTTTGGTGACTCTTTGGATTCTGTTTGCTACTATTTTGTTGAAGATCTTAGCATCTGTGTTCATCAGGGAGATTGGTCTGTAGTTTTCCTTTTTTGTGGCATCTCTGTCTGCTTTGGGGATCAGGGTGATATGTGCGTTGTAAAAGCTATTTGCGAGTGTTTCTGTTTCTTCATTTGCTGGAAGAGCTTGAAAAGAATTGGTAGTAGTTCCTCATTAAAGTTTGGTAGAATTCACTCGTGAATCCATCTGGTCCTGGGCTTTTGTGTTTGGGGAGACTTTTGATTACCGATTCCATCTCCTCGATGGATATAGGTTTGTTGAGGTATTCCAAAACCTCTCTATTGCAGACTTGGAATACTATAGGAATTCTGGAATCTGTCCATTTCTTCTAGGTTCTCTTGTTTCATGGCATACAGGATCTTATAGTAATCTCTGATGATCTTTTGATTTTCTGTGGTTTCTGTTGTGATGGTCCCATTTTCATTTCCGATTCTATTTACTGGGTTCTCTCTTTTCCTTTTCATACAAGTCTTGCAAGTAGTTTGTCAATCTTCTTTATTTTTTCAAAGAACCAGCTTTTTGGTTTCGTTGATCTTCTGGATTTTTTTTTAACATTCCATCTTTTGATTTCTGCTCTAAGTTTTATTATTTCTTTCTTTCTGCTTGGGTTGGGCTCCTTTTGTTGATCACTCTCTAAGATCTTAAGTTGTGAAGTCAGACTGTGATGGTCTTTTCTTCTTTTCTGATGAATGCTTGAAGAGCTATGAACTTGCCTCTTAACACTGTTTTGGCTGTATCCCACAAGTTCTGGTAATTCGTGTCTTCAGTCTCATTTGTTTCCAGGAATCTTTGGATTTCCTCTTTGATATTTTTTATGACTTGCTGATTGTTCAGCAGTGAGCTGTTTAGTTTCCAGGTACTTGGTATTGGTCTCCGTTTTTGTGTACAATTAACTTCTATTTTCAGTGCATCATGGTCTTAAAAAATAGTTGGCACAATTTCTATTTTCTTGATCTTATGAAGGTATGATTTATGGCTCAGCATGTGATCTATTTTGGAGTATGTTTCATGTGCACTGGAGAAGAAAGTGTATTCAGGTTTTTGCGGATCAAATGCCCTGTATATGTCTACCAGCCCTCTTTCTTCCATCTCTTCTTTTTAGGGCCTGTATTTCCTTGGTGATTTTCAATATTGTTGATCTATCCAGAGTTGATAGAACACTGTTGAAGTATCCAACTACAATTGTGTTGCTGTCAAAGTCTTCTTTGAAGTCTATCAGTAGTTGTTTTAGGTATTTTGCTGGCCCATCGTTGGGTGCATATGTTTAATAGCATGATTTCTTCCTGGTATATATATACATATATACATGTATATAGATTTATATGTAATAGCATGATTTCTTCCTGGTATATATATACATATATACATATATAAGTATATATATATGTATGTATACATATACATATATATAAGTATATATATACATATATAAGTATATATACATATATAAGTATATATACTTATATATATGTAT
>JAJIBD010002820.1:0-63604 GCA_021461705.1 Cryptotis parvus
GTTGGTATGTTTTAGGAAAGATGTCCGTTGTTCTTTCCTGGCTCACATCACAGTTTCTCCTCCACACACTATTGCTAAAGGACTTTCACCCGAGGAACCTCTTGCTTTGTAATTACATGTTAAGAATACCGCTTGACAGCAATTTATATTTCCCCTGAGATTTTTCTCTAGATTTGCTGATTAAAAAGAGATTTACTGAAGCCCACATACACTGACCCAGATTTCACTGTTACATCTGTCAGAATTGAAATAATCAGATGAACAATTTTTTGGTGGAAATTCTCTACCACTCATGGCTTAGCACTGGAGGCATCACATACTGAAATTACAGATCCTAGGAAATATATATATTCTAAATATATATGCATAGTCTATATATGTGAGCATTCTAAATATATAGCACATCTAATTTTCTAATGCACTGGGGGGCTGAAACCAAGGTCTCACACGTACAAGGCAAAATGCTCTATCTCCCAGGAATTTAAATCCCTGGCAAGAAAATACTGTTTGTTTGTTTGCTTTTAGAATAACTATATGGAGAGTGGAGAGAAGTCCATTCAATAAACTTGCAAAGAGATCACTTGTTCATACGTAAAAATATTTAGTTGTTGGTCCAAGGAGAAATTACAACAGCCCAAGGCACTTGCTTCCTTGCATGCACCCAGACCGGGCACAATCCTGGCCTCCCTGCCGGTGACTGACCACCACCAGGAGTGCTCCCGAGGCAGAACCAAGGTAGCCCCAAGTACAGCTGGGTGTTGTGGCACAGAAACAAAGAAATATTGGGGGAGGAGGCACAGCTCAGAGGGCATGCTTTGCATGGGACTGATAACCAGCACAAGAAAACCCAAGGATAAATAATAAAAGCTATCAGAAATGGCCAGAGGAAGCGACTTGAGAGGGCGCTAGGGTGTGGGTCTACACATGAAGACCCAGGTACAATCCCAGCACTGGTCAGTCCCCGAGAGCACCGTCACAAATCACCGCAAGCATCAAGCCAGGGGTAAGCCTTAAGCACTGCTGTTAGGGACCAAAGAGCAAAGGAAGAAAAAAAGAATCAAGAGTATCAACTGATTATGGAAAAGGTCAAAAAAAGATAGTACTAGATGCTTTCTGCTGTCAGCATTCGGAGGCTGGGCATGTGGCCTCAAAGATTGGAGTACATGCCTGCAGGCATTCTGTGTGCCTGGCACCATGGGATGTCGATTGCCTCCCATCTTCGAAGGTAAGTTGTCAAAAATAAAGCATAACTGGGGCGGAGAGATAGACCATGAGAGGCGTTTGCCTTGCATGCGGCGACTGTGCTGGCCTGGAGTTTGATCTCACGGCATCCCATACTTCCCGAGCACATGGGGAGTAACCCCTGAGCATTTACCCACTGGGAGTGACCCAAAAAAAAAAAAAAAGCATAATAGTTATAGAGAGCTATAAGAATTTATAATCTGTTCAAATCTGATGTTACATAGTTTGGAAAGTTGGGAATGTATCCGCTAAAGGCTACCATGATTAAAGATAATTAAAAGTTAATGTTTTGTTCTTTTTGCTTTAGCATCACACTGGGCTGGAGCTCAGAATCACTCCTGGAAAGGTTCGAAGGGGAATCATATGGGATGCTGGGGATGGAACCTGGAGTCAGGTGAGTGCAAGGAAAATTTACCTTCGCACCGTGCTCCCTCAGAGCCAGATTTAAGTTAATATTGGTAAAAGCAAAACAGGAGAGTAAAAAAAAAAAAAAAAAAAGAAAACCAAAAATTCTCTTGCAATTTAGGAATGAAATTCTTAATGACATTTTTGGTTACTAATCACCAGGTTTGCCAGTGGCATTTTTCTAAGAGAATGAACTTTCCAAGAAAAGAGCTATGAGAGTTTTTTTTAACTTGAAAAAGACAGAGCATTATACTGCTTTACGCTTTGTTGGCTATTAGACTTACATTCTTCTTGAAGGTCTTTTCTAGGTAGTGTGCAAAACCTCTCATTTTTTCATTTTCTTTTGATCTAGCTGAAGAAATTCACCTATAAAAGATAAAAAAGCTTATTTGAGAATGGGGTTTATTGACTGGTTAAATGCTAAGACAAGGTGGGGCTGGGCTTTGATATAGTTCAACTTAGGTAAGGTGTTTGCACTTGCACATAGCGGCCATGCCGGCCTGGGTTAAATCGGCATCCCATATGGTCCCCTGAGACACACGCTGAGTGCAAAGAGCCAAAAAGTAAAATAAAAGTAAAATAAAATAAATGCTAAGACAATTTTTTTTTTAAAAGGAAGAAAACTCAGGAATTAACCTACCACGCACCAAATCTTCAATCACTTGGGTTAAAATAGAAATAACAGTCGCGTGTTGCCAATCCGTGCCCAGAGCTACTGATGCTTTTGCCCAGAAAGGAGAATCAAGTCTCCAGCTAGAACGGCTAGCCTAAAAGTGGGGGAGAAGCATCAAAGAAGAGAAAAATACATCAGAGCCAAGGGAGGGGACTACTTGAAGTGGTCTTAGAAGATGAATGCAGGACTGCGTGATATTTACTTCTCAACAGAACCGGAACCAGTCAGCTGAACAGCAGCACCGTATCCCTCTGGGCGTTTCGAGCGAAAACTGCGCTTCTTTTTCTTTCTCTCTCTCTGCCGGGGATCGAACCCAGGGCCTCACACACAAAAGCGTACTCTGTAACTAAGCCCACATGCCCCTTCTCCACCCCGAGTCGCTGCTCCGAATGTTTCTGTACCTACTAGGCATATAAACTGCAGCAGCATAAGTTTCCTTCACTGGCTTTCCCTCAAACCGCCATGAGTCTCTCTGTGTATTGTTTCCCTGCTCATGAGAGTCCTCCCCACCTTCATCTGTAGGGACTAGCTCTACGACGGCACCTCCCCACATGTCTGTGAAGCCGCGCTGATCCCCATCTCTTCAGTGTGTTATCACCTGCATATCACTGGAGTACTTAACCTCCTTTCCCAGCCTGTGATTTCTTATTTGCCTGAACTCCGGAAGGTCACGACCCCAAATGATCTCAGCAGTGCACAGCACGTTGCATGGCAGAAGGCATTTTTCTTCCGTGGAAAAAAGGAATTTTGGCTCCGAGTTCAGTTCTTTGCATAAGTATATAGTAGCCCACTCATTCTTAAGACAAAACACTCGTTCTCCCCACTGGTACCAATCTTAGTACCCTTAGATTGTGAGGAGATAACCCAAGTACAACTGCAACAAATTGCTTGCCAGAACTGAGAATTTTATGCAATCAAATATATTATTACTTGCAGGTCTAAAAGATATACCTAAATGTTGTTATTTAACAATCACAAATACTAGCCTTCACAAATTTTAATTTATAGACTTAAATCAGTTTTCATCACACCTTCTCAGTACCCTAAAAAATGAGTTGTTTTATAGTATGTTCAACTATTGATCATCATTTTATATCACATATCTCGGTGTAAATATTTATAAACTCATTGTATAAATACTTAACATGCACATTTTATCTGTTCATCTACTACTGTGTATGTGTTTGTGTGTTGTGTGTGTAAATATAAGCGGAGGACTCGCAAAGGCTTTTTACCTCATTCTAGTCTGGCTCCAGGGAACTTTCCAGGGAACAAAGGGCCTTGCATGTGGCCTGGGCTGGGACTTCCAGATGAGTGAAATGCTGTGAGAGAGGCTGAATAAAGGCATGGCTGGGAAACCCGAAAGACAGAGGGCAATGTGGAGTTCATCTGTGGGATGGAGTTTTTCATTTTTTTTTTTTAAAAGCAGAGGCGGAAATGGGGGAGATCGGGGGCTGGCTGGCAGTACGGCGGTAAGGTGCTTGCCTTACCTGTAGAGAGCTGACCCAGGTTCAATTCCTGGCCATACAATATGGTTCCTAAAAGTACCTCCAAAAGTTAATTCCAGAGTGCCAGAGCCAAAGTAAGGCCTGGAGCAACGCCAGGTGTGGCCCAAAGGCCAAAAAAAAAAACCCTTAAAAGGGGTTTTCAACGATCACAGTGGTTAGGACAAATTAGAAAAGGACCGGCGGTGGACCTGGCACCGAGCTGTGCAACAACATCCTGAAAATGACGCTGGTCAGCAGCAAGCGAGTTCTGTCTCTTGCCTTTAGGAAAGGAGAATTCAAACAGACACTGACAGAGAGATTGGTGCTGGATCTCTATTATGAGCTACCTCGTAAATCAGTGTCTTATATATATATATCAGTAACAGATATTTATATATATATATAAATCATATATATAAATATTTATATAATTCTATATATATATAAATTAAAAAGACAACAGACCCCCAATAATGATCAGACTAGAACACAAGTCCCAGAAGACCTTGGGGCTGCCCCACAGCGGAGCAGAGCGTCCTAGTGTGGAGAGACCGTAGTTTTGACTTCTCTCACCTGAAGCAAAAGCAAATGACTCCCTGAAACCTACAAACAGCTCCACTTGCTCTCTCTAATTCTCTGTCCCTGGGCCAAGCACTCCAAAGAGGCAGCGAGACGGCCTGGAAAACAGGCACCCTTTGACCCAGATGAGCAGGCTAGGGCCATGGGGCCCCAAAGACTGTCCAGCATCTTTAGACCACCACCCCGATGACCAGTCTGGCCGGCTCAGGTGTGGATGGAAGGCTAACCAATCCAAACTTCTTAACCTGATTACACACAAGTCAAGGACATCAAAGGAAACCCTGCGCGATGCAGGTAACAGGTAAATATTGGCTCACTTTATTTCTGTTCTCCCCCAGGCTTCAAAACAGCGCCCAGTGCAACCCCTTCAGCAAATATTAATAAAGCTGAGTGGAGGGTGTAGGGTGGAACTGCTAATGTGCATGGGAAACTCATTATCAGTATCCGTATCATTAATGGGACTGTAAATCACAGTGCCTGCAATTTTTAAATAATAAAATTAAAAATCAAATACTAGTAAAAATGTCAAAATATGCTTAAAAATACACATATAGACAGAAGTTCAATTACAGAGCTATTTACAAGGTAAAAAATTTCCATGGGAGTACAGCTCTGAAGCCACCAAAATGTATTTCATTTGCCATTTTGCTTTTGTTTGTTTTGAGGCTACATCTTAGAGTGGCTCCATGTTCCAGGGATGAAATCCACCACAGCAGGGCTCAGAGATCAAGTGGGAGTATTAGGAATGGAAGCCTGTCGACCATGTGCAAGAGCAAGGAGTGCCCTACGCTGTACTATCTCTGCAGAGTCTACTTATTTGTTTTGGCAATCCGACTGAGGCAGGATGACCTAGTGAATTTAATTGAATTCAAATTTAAAATATAAAAAGTCTTTTGATAATTAAATGAAGTGGCTGCTGGATGGTGACAAAATTCCTTCACATGCACCCAAAAATGAGCTCGATGGGCTGAAACACATGCCATCACATGCGGGAACCCAAGCGTTTGACATGGGTCATGACATGATCTCCCAAGCTTTTCAGAACGGCCTCTGAGCACAAGAGCTGGTAATAGTTGTTGAAGCAGAGCCAGTTAAGATCAAAAACAAAGCCAGAGCAAAAATCCCTTCCTTTTTTTTTTTTTTTTTTTTGCTTTTTAGGTCACACCGGCAATGCTCGGGGGGCCTCCTGGCTCTGCCACTCAGGAATTACTCCTGTAAGCGGTGCTTTCGGGAGGACCATATCAGGATACCGAGGATCGAACCCCTGCCAGCATGAGATCGACGCGTGCAAGGCAAAAGCGCCCCTTCCCGCTGAGCTATCGCTCCGGCCCAATCCCTTCCCTTATAACCAAGAAATTCTATCAAAATTGTGAGTAATAAAAAAAATACTAAGTCTCTGTTTTCTCTGAAAGCCTTACACCATTTTTCTGCATACAAGGCATGAACTACTATTTTGAACATTTAACGACTACCTAAAAAAGAGGCTGTTTTGGCTACCAATGGAGACAAACCTGTACAAAGACAAATGCAACCACAAAAGCGTGTGACATGATGAGGAAGGTTATAGAAACAAGCCATACCTTATTTTTACCCCAGATCCTAGTAACGATGTGCTTTTTCCTCTCCGAGCCTTGCCGTCAATTAAAGCTGCCGTCATGAACCAGACTAACGAGTAATGGATCATTTCTGCAATTAAGGCTATGGAGAGGCGCTGGCTGGCACATCTAAGTCAACAGAAAGCAATGCTTTTGCTCAGGGATGCCGCTATAATCGTCTCAGCAATCATCATCTTGTGAAAACCGGACATCGGATCTGGACAAAGAGGCGCGCTCTCTGAGAGAACTATGTGATAACAGCCTTGGTTTCCCTTTAAGCGCTGTTGCTGTCGTGTAAGAGATCATGTGATTTGAAATACACAAGATACCCTGCCAAGAGATCATGTTTTACACAGAAAAATTTTAAAGCAAAGCAGACAACGTAAAGAAACAAAACTGCTGCAGAGAACAGGTTTGTGAGAAGAATCTCCCTAGGGGAGGTTGGAAGGCAGCAGCCGAGAGAGAGGTCCAACCTGGTGGTAGCCATGATAAAACAGATGTGGAAGAGTTAGCGATGCATTTGAAATCTCACATAACGCTAAGTGATGTGATGAATTCTAAATAACATTCTATTTGAGAATTTTATTTAATCTGAAGAATCCAGAGTTGTATGAGTAGAAATGGAAGGAATATCTCAGAAGACTAGCCCATCAGGGGACAGCATCCTTTGTCTTTGCCATGGAGCTAGCTACTGGTCACAATTAAATTTCCAGGGTGTTGGGATGACGAATGAGCAGCATTCTAAAGAATTATGAAAGACCCGGGAAATGATATATATAGTCAAAGCTTTTAATAATGTCTCAAATGTTTCCCAGGGAAGACCTCAATAATTAAGACAATGAGGTATTGGCCGGGACTCAAAAACTACTTCATTTCTATGTAACTTTTACAGTAAAAATGGAAACTTTTGCTTCCCAGATTTAACACACAAAAGAGGATAAACCTTCCAGAAACTCTAAGAATGAGAATTTTTACTTCGAGATGCACCATTTCCCCGCCTCCACCAGCTCCTTTATAATCATAGTCATTGTTATCCAATGGGGGTAAAAAAAAATCACCACAAGTCAAACAGAGGCTAAATAAGTGGATTTTGACATACCTAAAATGTGTCCGTAGAGGCGAAGCGATAGCCCAGCAGGTAGGGCGTTTGCCTTGCCCTTGGCTGGCCTGTGCCGCCCAGGTTGATCGCCGACATCCCATATGGTCCCGAGCACCGCCAGAGGTAATTCTGAGTGCAGAGCCAGGAGGAACCCTGAGCATCGCCGGTGTGACCCAAAAAGCAAAAAAAAAAAACTATGTCAGGGCCGGCCAGGTTCGATCGCCAATTATCCCATATGGTCCCTAAGCATAGGCTTGGAAGTAATTCTAAGTGCAGAGCCAGGAGAACCCTGAACATCGCCTGGTGTGACCCCCAAAAAAAAAAGCAAAAAAAAAAAATGTATGTCAGATTTTGATATTCAGACTTCAACACACCATCTTTTTTTTTTTTTTTTTGGGTCACACCGAGGGACACTCAAAAGTTACTCCTGGCTCTTTGCTCAGGAATCTCCTGGCGGTGCTCGAGGACCATATGGGATGCTAGGATCGAACCCTGGTCGGCTGCATCTAAGGAAAATGCCTACCCGCTGTGCTATCGCTCAAGCCTTACACCAATTTATCTTAAAGTTTGCTTTCCATGTACCACCAATTTTATCTTTAGAAGGGAGAAAAAGAGAGAGATACTGAAATATGACTTTTTCTTTCAAGATTTACTCTAAATACCTGTACACAGAGCATTCATTCTACTTCCACATTAAAACCGGCAGAAAGCAATGTATCTACAAATACTCAAGCAGACAATTAATTGCTTCCAATTTTGCTTTAAATAGAACTACCAAATAGCGGACCTTGCCAAAGCTCCTCTGAATGGTCTGAACACTCAGAGCGTTACAGCTGATCTTGGCTTAGGCATCAACTGCCAAGAGCTCCAAATACTTCCAGGTCACAGCACATTCTTCCAGCGGGAGAATAGGGCAAAGGAGAGTAAGGGAAATGTCCTTTAGCAAGAAGAGAATGGAAGTTGGCTGCTACCTAGAGCAAATCTGTGCCCCCTCACTGATCCCATATTATGTAATAGGAAGCATGGCCCACACAGATTTCTCAGCTGAGTTTGTTTTTGTATCTGGAGCCACCCCACCTGTGATACTCAGGTATTACTCCTGGCTCTGCGCTCAAGTACCACTCCTGGTGGCGTTAGGAGAACCTTGTAGGATGCTGGGGATGGAAAAACTTGGGTCAGCGGTGTACAAGTCAAATGCCCTCCTGCTGTGCTCCAGGTACCCTCCCACTGTGCCGGTCCGCAGCTAAGTTCTTTTTTTTGGATTTCTAGGTCTACATGTGGTCATTTCTCAGGGTTTACTCCTGGCTCTGCGCTCAGGAATTACTTCTGGTGGTACAGGGGACCCGTATGGGATGCCGGGGACTGAGTGCAAGGCAAATCTTCATACACTATGGCTCTGGCCCCAGTCAAGTTTCTTGAACTGTCCCTTATGTGAGAGGAAAGTAGAGAATGGAAAGATAGAGGCTTTCAGAGTACTTTTATGGGTACAAAGGCTGAAAGACATTTTGTTACCAGAACCTCTGCTCAGAGGCCAGGGAGACGGCTGAGGGGCTCCTCAGCCCCACTAGTAGCATATCACTGGGCCAGACACTGAACTGTCAGACTTGCAGAGCCATAAAGACCCCAGGCCCCAGAGCAGCCCCTCCTGCCCCACACTGCAGCTACTGAGGGCGCTCACCTTTTAAAAAATAACAAAAAACTTTTTTAGATTTGCGGTTCTGTGGTTTAGAATGCTGTTAATAACGGGTTCTCGGCACAGAATCCCACAGCACAGCTACAGCACCAGCGTCCACGTCCCTCTCCAGAGGACCCCAACACTCTACCCAGCCCCCTCTCCCCACTCCATTGTGTGGCTCAGTTCTCCCTTTGTGTTGCTCTGTGGCAACCTTGCGGTAACTCTTGAGAGAACGTTCTGTAACTCTCCCTTTCCTTCTGACTGACTTCCTCTAGTTCCATCCAGCTGCTGAAAACTGCATGATTTGGTTGTTTCTGGAGCGGTTCTCACCTTTCTCCCACACTCACAGCTGGGCATCCCTCTCACGGCCATGCTCTGCACAGACCGGGTTTTCTCTGGGAAGCTGGGCAAAAGGACAGTGCTGACAAGTTTCTGCATCTCGGACTTTTCAAATGAGGACAAACAGCTCCTGGACCCTTGAAACTTCAGACTCTGCATGTATTTATGGCGCAGACTCGCCAGGCTAAATCATACGCGACAGCAGTCAAATTCTGACTCACTGGACAAGCGCGATCTAGGATTGCAGACCAGAATCACTTGATCACTTGACTTCCGTAGATCATCGATTACTCGAGCGGGCACCAGTAGCATCTCCATATGTCCTGTCACATGCGAGATAGCCCGACGGCATCTGCCCGCTCCAGGAGCATGAAGAGCCTCAAACCATTCCATCAAGTCATGGGAATAAGGTCTATAATTGTTCACTGGTATTTGAACTATCAAATCCTGACGTGGGTAGCTTGCCAGGCTCTGCCGTGTGGGTGGGAAAATCTTGTAAATATTCAGATATATGGAAAATTTATCTATAACAAAGGGACTGGGTGTATGAAATGGAGCAAGGAAGGACATTTCAATAAAGGGTGCTGGGAAAGCTGGGCAACTACTTGTAAAAAATATATAAAACTTAATCCATATGTCACCCCTATACATAAAAATTATTCAAAATTGCTGGAGTGTTAGTGAAGAGAATAGGGGCTTACCTTGCACACAGCAGACCTGAGATCAATACCCTACACCACATGTGGTCCCCACGCTCTGCCCAGCCTGAGTCTGTGGCAGGCAATTTTCACTTCTCTCTCTCTTTCCTCTTATACATTGTGACTTGCAATACATACAGTTAGGGGTTATCATGTATATCCTTTTTGCCTACTTTCAATGCTCAGTTCTACGCAGGTGTTATCATTTACCATAATTATTAGTACACTGTTCCTTTCTCTGTATTACCTAACCGCTGACTCCACACATTGCAGTAGGTTCTACCCACTGATAAGACCTCCTGATCCATGATTTGTCTTTAATTTTAGCCTGAGTTTCTTTTCCGTGCAGAACTTTTTTTACAACTTGCTTTTTTGTTCTTTACTTTTGTTATCTTTTCCAGTGGAATTAGCTTATTGAAGGCACCTTTGAGGTCCAGATCCTGGAGAGTACTGCCTATATATACAATTTCTTTTATGGTTTCTTTAAGTCTTAGATCTATTTAGTTTGTTTCTTTGATTTTGTTTTTTTGGGTACACCTGGCTCTGCTCAGGGCTTAGTCCTGGTCTGTGCAGACCAGAATAAATGTTGTATTTTAGATGCTTTATAATGTTATCTGCTGTACTTCGCCCCGCCTTGCCAGCTTCATGTGAGCCCCCTTCTACCTGGAAAATGCAGCTACCCAACCCAGCAGGATGGTGGGTGAGATATTCAAATGCTACAAATTACCAAAAAACCCGCACACACTACCTTTAAAATATGTAATCTCCCGGTGCCAAACTGAGTCACGCTTTCCAGAAAAACTGGGCGTCGCGTCTACTTCCTGCTGTGAAATAGCAGCGCGTTTTCCCCACTGGTGGGAGGTGTGAAGAGCAGCCAGACAGGCAAGGTAGCGCGGGGAAAGGAAACCCAGCCTGGAAGGGTTGGCTCGGGCTCTGGGCTTCGCATCTGTAGGAGTAGCCGATGATTCAGCAGCCCGCCAGCACACGCACTTTCTCTCCCTTCATTACACTCAAACAACTTACTTTTCATGAAGAATCTGAAGCCCACGGACCAAAGAGGCGGAGGGGACAGACTCCCACAGACCCCTTACTCAGCCCCCATGTTACAAACAGAGGACTTTTCCTCCTCATTCTAATATATGACACGAGCCTGAGAAAGACGATGCAAACCCCCAATGTGTGGAAAAAATTGGCTCTCTGAAGAAAATCAAACCATGTCCAGGGGGTTCCTGGGTTTGAACACACAAGAGAAGCAAATACACTAAAGTCAATCGGTTTGACTTTAGCAAGAGACAGACATGTCTAGCCCTGAATTCAGAGAGGCTGTACCGGGAACAGGGCTCTCGGCTAGCACAGATGGCTCGGTTCTGTTTCAAAAATGTTCTTTTTTCTCTTCTGGCAATTCTGAAAGGAAGTGTTCAAGCAGGAGTGATAGTACAGCGGGTAAGGAGTTGGCTTTGCATATGGCCAACCGGGTTCGATCCCCAGCATTCCATATGGCCCTGAGCACTGCCAGGTCAGGAGTAACCCCTGAGAATCACCAGGTGTGACCCAAAAAGCTAAAAAAAAAAAAAAAAAATTAAAATTAAAGAAGTAAGTGTTTGACTCTGTCAGAACTCTGCCAAGCTTAGAATTGCTCAAGTATCTCGCTTGTGCTCAGGAAATCCAAATCAACACTCCTGAAAATGCGGACAGAAGCCCGCCAGACAAAGCTTTCAAGGCAAGACACAAGAACCTGCATTTGAAAGAACCAAGTCAGCTCGTTCTGTCCAAGAAGTCTGGGGAACCTGGGCTCTGTCGAGCAGGGTGATTTTTATCTGAAGCCAGGAATGGACACCTTAGCTCATCACTGCTGCAGTGCCTCTTACGTGGGCAGGAAGGCCACTCGGTGACTGGAATCTTGGGGATGGGGGATGAGGTTGTGGTCCGAGAAGATGCTCCTCCAGAGAGAGCAGCCCTTCGGGCACACCGCACACTGGGATGAGGCAGGGACAGGGTTCTGGGGTTTGCATCAGGTTCCTGCGGCTACTGCAACACTTGACCACAGCCTTGGTGATGTCACAACAAACTTCCTCCAGCATCCTGTTAGCAGAAACCCGAAAGCAACCATGGTGAGTGGAGCCCAGGGGGCAGGCAGAGGTGTCGGGGAGAAAATCCTCCTTCCTGCCTCCGGGGGCAGGCACTGGCTTGCATTGTTACTCTGCCCATCTTTTAAGGCATCCAAGGCATCTTTCTCCAAGGCATCTTCCCCTGCTTTTTTTTTACCCCTGGGCCACACCCAACACTGCTCAGGGATCACTCTGGTGACCGCTGGGGGGACCATATGGAATGCTGGGGATCCCGGCCGGCTGTGTGCAAGGCAAGAGGCAACCCACTATACTATCATTCCAGCCCCAGCCCCTTAAAGGAATACACGTGATGACAGTTGAGTCTCCGAGGAGCTGCCCCAGAGCAAGCCCTAAAGGCATGCTAATGATTTTGACCAGCAAGAAATAGAAGATCCAACAATGATATGTGTTCCCACTCCCTTGCCTCCCAACTATGTCCTTTAAAAAAGGAAATAATTCACTCCGAGAATCCTGGAGGTAAGAAACAGACCTAAATCCCAGACTAGGGTCAAGCATCTATACTTAAACCCTGAAAAACAATTCCCTTTACCATAAGCTGCAAATTGATACCTATATTAGTCAGTCAGTCAGTCAGTCAGTCAGTCTGTCTGGGTCATGCTTGGCAATGTTCAGGGGTTACTCCTGGTTCTGCACTCAGGAATGCGCCTGAGCATATGCACCTAAGCACAGGGACTGAACCAGGGGGAGTCTGTGTGCAAGGCAAACGCGCTACCTACAGTACTAACATTCTGGCCCCTTTGTTTTATATTTTTTGGTTTTAGGCCACACCCAGTGGTGCTCTGAGCTTATTTCTGGCTCTATATTCATAGATTACTCTTGGTGAGAGTAATCTATGAATATAGATTAGTAACATATTAGGTCACTATTAGCCCCATATTAGGTGACAATATAGGGCACAGGGGTCAGGTCGGCTGCGTGCAAGGCAGATGCCCTACCTTCTGTCCCCTTGGCTATGTGCTCTGTTGTTATGTGTTCACAGCTTACTGCCACCTTTCTCGAATGACCACGGAAAGGTGCTCTTACGCTACATAATGAGCGTCCATGTACCCATTAATAGAATTTGTCTTTTTCTCTCAGAAAATCTCTCTTTGCATCCATTTAGTGATTTCCTAGCTACAAGGACGCAGAAGGGAAGAGACAGCCTCATTTTCTTCCCAGATGGGCCCTTCAGATAATTCAGGAAAATGGCCACTTCACTTCACCCCAGCCTCAGATCCTTTTCTGCTGCAGAAAGTAAAAGCATCCAAGAAGTAAGTCATGGATACCTTTTGTGGGACTATTTTTCGGCCTACCAGTTTCTTATCTTCATGCCCCCCTCACCTGATATGAAAATGGTTCCTTATTCTCAGCAGTGCTTGATTTCACTACACCTGTCTGAAATCTGCACTGTCCTCATGACCAAAGCCACCTTGTGAGGCATGCAGTCCCCATGAGATGTGGGAGAAAGGCTTAGACTGTCCCCTGGAGGATGGACCAGATAGTCCAGCCTGGTGAGTGGGCTAGGATGGGCGAACACCTGGGTCACTGGTGGGGGCTGAAGGTGGCACATAGTGTGCCCTGCACTCTACTGCCCTCTACTTTAGCCAGGAGTAGTTCCTGAGTGCAGAGCCAGGAATAACCCACAGTACTGCTGTGTGTGGCCCCAAACCAAAAAACAGGTCTCTGGAAATTCTGCCCTTGCCACCAGCAAGCATGTGAAGTAACAGAGTGTCTGTCAATGGATGCCATTCCCATAACATTCCACAGGGGTCCCAGGCTAAAATTGTGCAAATGGAGGACCACAGCATGAGATTAAACGGCTACCAAGTAGGACTGGAATGGCCATAGGAAGGAAACAAGGTGGGAAGAAGACCACTGTCTGAGAAAGGCTGAGGAATGCTGATGTAATAGAGTAGGTTCTGGTTAATCCCTAGTTATGAGATTAAGTCCTGGTTTCACACTATTGTGATTATAGGTTTCATGTTTACCTGCTTTGATGGCAGGGGAGGTCTAGGGACACAAGTTTTCCATATATGGAAATAAATGGTGGCTTTCTTTTTTTGCTTTATGCCTTGTTTTTATGAAAGGTTTCACAGGCGACTATACTCAGAGGGTGGGAAGAAACCTGTATTCTTTTTCAATTTGTTTTCTTCTGGGGCCACACCTGAAGATGCTCAGGGTGTACTATCTCTCTGGCCCCATAAAACCAGTATTTTTAAGATGCCGGGCAAGTATACAGTCAGGAATCTGTACCACAAAGATGCATGCTACTATATTGACTCACAGCTGACACCATGCACTGCCTTGGCACCAAGCCTTGAGGCATCTCTGCTCTCACGGACAGCATTGTCCTACTTCTGAGACCAGCCATGTCTGTTTTCTCTGGTAGTCTCTTTCGCATTCTAAAACCAACAGTTTGTACAGGCTCAGTAAGGAAGATTGGAAAAAACTTTTAACCCCAGTTGCCAGGATTTAAGAGAGCAGAGTGTTTCCTTCCCCTCACGTGTTGTCTCTGAGGATGATGAACCATGCTTAGTATTCCACAGAAGACTTAGCAATACACACGCACAATCTCGCCCATTGCTGGTTCTCACTCAGGGCCAATATGCTTCCCCATGGCATGTGACAATGCATAGAAATGCTTTTTGGCTATCAGTCACGGGGGTAAGTGAAGATAGCACTAACTGGCACCTTGTGGGCAGAGGCTAAAGATGATGTTTTGTATGACAAAGTGCCCAGAAGAGCCTCCTCAATGAAGAACTACCTGCCCCAAACATGCATGGTGCCCATGCTGAGGAAGCCAGCACTCGACAGGCCCTCACGAGGTATACGCGAGGGGGGTTCCTGCTACTGCACCTTCCCTGGTGCACTAAGCGTGCTGATGAGGTTAAAAGGTCGGTGTCAATGATCTCACTGCTTGAACGATACTGCAGCACCCAAAGGTGGCAGGGTAAGTGACGCAGCCCTGACCATGGTGTGAGAGTCCTGGGGACAAAAGGGACTGAAGCAAGACACGAGAAGCTGTGGGTGGGCTCGAGCACCTGCCAAACAGCGACCTCCAATGCTTGTTTCTCCCACACCATCAGCTTCAGTGCTGACACGCCACAGGAGTGGTGTCAGCTAAAGAAATAAGGTAATCATGATAAAAAAAAAAAAAAGCCCCACCCTGGGGAAATGTGTTCGTAGTTTATGGCCAACTGTCTTTCTCAACAGATTATAAGGGAGAAAAAAGATCACTACTAGGAAGACTCTCTGGCAACGAGGTGAAGAGTTTAAACAAGCAGAACAAGAAACCAAACACAGCGTATGAGTGACTGTGAGTGAACAGGGGAGGAGAGAATAACGGAGGTGGCTGAAGGAGGCACCTTTGGGAAGATTTTTCCTTTTCAGAGTCTTTTAATATTAAAACACTGCAGCCCTATGCGGCAAGTTGGGCATTTGCCTTGCACGAGGCCAACTTGGGTTTGATCACCGGTATTCCACACAGCAGAGCCTGGCAAGCTACCCATGTTGTATTTGATATGCCAAAAACCAGTAACAATTACAGACCTCATTCCCATGACCTGATGGAATGGTTTGAGGCTCTTCATGCTCCTGGAGCTAACAGATGCCCTTGGGCTACACTTGCTCACGAAAGGAGGTATGGAGATGTTACGGTGCCCACTCGAGCAAATCGATGAACAACAGAAAGACAAGTGATACAAGTGGTACAAGTGAGCTCAGGTATTCTCCTGGGGGATGCGGCTGGCAGGCGGGTACCTGGGGTTGTGGTAGAGCCCCAGGCCTCGGCAAAAGGTGGAACTACAAACCCCAGAAGTCCAAGCCGGAAGCGGAAGTAAACGGACAGTTTGAACTCTCACACCGGCCTGTCTCCCCCTCAGGTATTCTCCTGGGAGTGCGGCTACCGGGCCGGGTGGCAGCGTGATTAATACAAAAACTAGGAAATTCAACACTAAGGGAAGGTAATACTCTCAAGAAAAAGAAACAGTACGCTAGAGGAATCTATCCCTGAACACCGCAACACCATGGGGGAAACAATGCAGATCCCCAGTTCGAAGAACAGATGAAGTAATCAACCCTGAAGACTCAAAAAAAGAATGCAGACGTGCATAATCTCTCTGGCAATGAATTTAGAGAAGAAATTGGTAGGATGTTTAATGAGTTCAGTGAAAAAATGGAGCAGATGTCCAATAAAATACAGGAGAACATAAACGAAGCATATTTATTGAAAGGGCAGTCAATAAATTACGGGAGGAAATGAGAGCAGAATTGAGAACTATGCAAATAGAAATATCATCGATTAAAAAACTCAGTAGATGAAATGAAAGAAATGAAAAACACAATAGTAGGATGACAGCAGCGGAAGAGAGAATCAGTGAGACTGAAGATGAACTGCAGAAAGCACTCAGAGAACTACATAAGATGGAAAAAGACCGGAAAATGGATCAGCAACGGAACAGAGAACAATGGGATGAAGCCAGGCGGAACAACATAAGAATCATTGGAGTCCCAGAGGGACAGGAAAGTAACCCCAAGGAAATTAAAACAGTTAAAAACATCCTGGCTGAAAAGTTCCCGAAGTTAAAGAACGAAGGCATCCAGATCCAAGAAGCCCGACGCATACCAGCAAGAAGAGACCCCAATGGAAAGACCCCAAGACACATCCTAGTCAAAGTAATGGATGCCATAGACAGAGACAGAATTCTTCAGGCAGCAAGATCAAAGAAGGAAATTGTATACAAAGGAGCATCCATTCGACTTTCAGCAGACTTCTCAGAAGAGACCCTCCAAGCCCGAAGGCAGTGGTGGGATATAGTAAAAAAAAACTCAATGAAGTGATACAAGTGATTCAATATGGTGCCCTGAGCACTGGCCAGGAGTAATTCTTTTTTTTTCTTTTCTTTTTTTGGGTCACATCCGGTAATGCTCAGGGGCTACACCTGGCTCTGCACTCAGGAATTACTCCTGGCAATGCTCGGGGGACCATATGGGCTGCCAGGAATCGAACCTGGGCGGCACAAGCCGCCGCCGTGCGTAAGGCAAGCGCCCTCCCCGCTGGGCTATAGCTCCAGCCCCCAGGAGTAATTCTTAAGCACAAAGTCAGACTTAACAACTGAGCAGCACCAGGTGTAGCCACAAAACCAAAAAATAAATAAGGAAAGGAAAACGGCTGTAGCTGTTTTAATATTTCAAAACACAAGAGCAGAGGGCAGTGGTCAGATCCTTTCTCATAAGGAGACCTCTTTGGCGGGCTGCTCAAGGGCCGTGCTGGGGACTTGGTGCCCCAGTTACAAATCCTGGCACAGTACATGACTTTATCACAACCACCTTTGACCTGACTGCTGGTGTGGGTAATGATTACGTGCACACGCTTATCTCGGCACTCCTGCTCTTGAATCGAGCCTGCCTCTTAAAGGCCTTTGAACCATGTTCCTCAGTGACGACCAAGGTTCTTCTGTGGACATTAGAAAGTGTGGGGAAGGAAAACCAGCGTCCGGAGTGGCCACAGCCACGTCAGATGTGCCTCATCACGAAGTGAGTTTCTTGAGACGAACCTTCTCACACGGGAAGCTAGACGGAAGCACGGACAAGAAAAGTTCTCGAACATGCAAAGCACAGGCTTGCGAACCGGCCACTCACCGGGAGTCACTGTGATGGATGTTGCATGCACGGGCCATGAGCACCACAATGACGGGCCGCAGGGCTTTTCCTTTCCCATCGAAGTAGTACTCCGACATCTCCTTCAGCTCTGTCGTGGAGACCAGCAGTTCCTGAAACAAAGTTTCATGTGTCAACACGGCAACCAAACTGCACCAAAAAAAGTCCACAGGATTCCTTTTACATAACTCTGTTGATTTCAGAGTCATTATTTCAACAGAGAGATCTAACCCCTGTTTGGAAAAGTACAAATATTACAAACAGGTTGCTGGGGTGCTGGGTATATGCAATGCTTGGCTCAGCCGAGTTACCAAGAGTCATAGCAGGTACCTCACTATTCCAGAGAGGGCAGAAAGGAAGAAAGGCCCAGAGGGTCCGGAGACCCGGCCTGTGATAGCTGCCTAGACAAGGGAAAGGATGTGGAGGGAGGCAGGAGAGTGGCGGCCGCCGACAGACAAAGAAGCAGGCCGTCAGGATGTGAAGAAGCGGCCAGAACTGAGGAGAGACACCAGGTTAGAAAGTTTAGCCACAGATACCGAAGGCCCACAGAGGAAGTGCAGGACATGGTTTGCAGGCTAGCAAGGAGCTTACAGTGGACATGGGGAGAGTTGCCACCAGTGCTCAGGGCTTGCAGCAGACATTGGCTCTGTGGTGCAGGCTGCGGGTTCTCTGCAGGACACTGCTCAGGCCAGGCTCAGGGGCAGCCTTCAGGGCCATCCAGTGGTGCCTGGCACACAGAAGGCCTGCACTCAGTCCTGGGCACATTCTCCGTGAGGTCACATTTTATTTATTTGGCCTTTTTGGGCCACACCCGGTGAGGCACAGGGCTTACTCCTGGCTCTGCACTCAGGAATTACTCCTGGCGGTGCTTGGGGACCATATGGGATGCCGGGGATTAAACCTGGGTCGACCGCAAGCAAGGCAAACGCCCTCCCTGCTGTACTATCGCTCTGGCCCCTGTTTTATTAAGTGGGAAGGAGTCAATGAGTAAGAGAACGAGAGACTATACAACAAAAGGTTTAGAAAAAGAGAGACTCGAGTGTGGGTCTGACAAAGCAAAAAATTTATGGAGGAAAAAAACGGCTTTGACCTGGGACTAGAAGCAAAGACGCAGCGGACTTGTGAGGGGGGAGGGAGTGATTGCGCGTGAGGGCATGTGCATCTGCTGACCCGATGACTCAATATGGGACCCCAGCAAGCAATGGGAGCCGGAGCGTGAGCCCAGAGCACCCTCAGCCAACTCAGGGGAGCACTGCAGAGCGATCCAGTCAGCACTGGAGGCCACCATCGACTAGGCACAAAGGCTGCACAAAGCGTGCAACAGTGATACAGTCCTTGACTACAAGGAGGCTCTGAGGATCCAGAGGGAAGGAAAACTGCTGCTATACCACCCCAAGAAGATAGGCCGGGGGCAGGGCAAGAGAAGAGGGGCAGCCAGCCTAAGGCGGAGGCGACGGAGGGCAAGAGGCAGACAGGAGCACGTCAGAGGGTTGGAAGCACTTCCCAGCGCTTCCCAGGCGGGACCTCACTCAGCAGAGAAAATGGCTGAAACACAATGAGCTGCTGGAAATGGAGTCTGGGTGTTTCAGTCTTAAAGTCATGGACTGGGCACAGAGTTACCCAGGCTGATGTCGGGATTGGATGGAAGCAAACTTATTTCAGAGAGGAGTGAGGCAGACAGAACCCCAGGAATTGGGAAAAGGTGGCTGACCGGAGCCTGGCAGCAGACTGAGGGGTCCCCAAGAACGAGGGGAACGAGGAAAGTGCAGACACTGAGGGAAGTTTCGGGGGTGGGAAAGTGACCACAGTAGTGAAGACTCAAGAAAGTCACAGAAGCCAAAACCCCAAATGCCCCTTAGAGCAGCATTTTGCAACCAGGGGCCCACGAGGTCCCGGAGAAGACGAACGTGAAGAAACCAGAGCAGCTGAAAGGGACCCGACAAGGAGATTTGCAAATAAAGAGAGAACAGGCTTAAGCTGGAGACGTTCCTAGGAAGCCAAAGTTGTAAGATGGGTGGGTGGGGATGGTGCTTGGCACCCTTTACTTGGTGTAAAGGGTGCAGAGGGACTGACTGTTCCAGACAGGAGAGCTGGAGGGTGCAGCCTCCATTCAACCATAAGGAAGTAAATGTGGGGTGTGGCCCGCAGGACGGCAGAGACGGGTTGGGCAACCTTTTCAGATTTCCTAACTGTGACGGCCTCTTCTGAGTGGGAACCCATCTGGCACCCTCCAGCTCTCCTGGGGTCGTGTGCTGCCTCGAGGGAACATTCCAGGGGACCGGAGTGATGGAGTAGTGGGTTGGGTGTTTGTCTTGCACATGGCCAAACCAGGTTTGATACCCAGCGCCTTACATGATCTTCTGAGCACTGCCAGGAGTGATCACTGAGTCCTGAGCACTGCTAGGTGTAATGCCCTCCCCATGGCCCATAAAAGGGGAAACATTTAAGGGTGGAGGAATAGCACAGCAGGTAGGGCGTTTGCTTTGCACACCTGAGTGTGCATCCCCAGCATGGCCCTGAGTTCCACCCCGTCATGCCATATAGTCCCCAGGCCTACCAGAAGTAATTCCTGAGCACTGCGCCAGGAATGACCCCTAAGCACCGCCAGATGTGGCCCCCAAAACAAACAATAAAAAAGTAGTTATTTGAGAGCCAGAGCGATAGTGCAGCAGGGAGGGCATTTGCTTTGCACATAGCTAACCTGAGTTGGATCCTTGGCATCCCATATGATCCCCTGAGCACTGCCAGGAGTAATTCCTGAAGCATCGCCAGGGTGACCCAAAAAAAAAAAAAAAAAGAAAGAAAAAGAAAAAGAATATTTGAGGGTCTAACTGAGCTCAGCTGTAGAGCACTGGAATCTGGACAAACTGAATCAAGTTTGCCGTAACAGCACAGAGCCGGCATTTTCTCCCCATAACTTGAATGCATCAGTATTAACTTCATAGCACCATCAAACATATGCAGTTAAAGCAAGTGCCTTGCAAGCTGCACCCTCGGCTCAGGCCTGGCACCCCATGGTTTTCAAAGCATCACCAGGTACAACCCTGGATACCCGCTAAGCACTGCTGGGGTGACCCCAGTCATCCCGAGCACTGCAGAGTGCTCCTCCACTTGTGACTCGAACCAGCATCCTGACTTACCGAGTCACCAGGAGGGGCGCTTCACAAGCCCCCAGCAACCCCCCACACAAGGATCTTACCTTCCGAATGTCCTCGTACAGGCCTTTCAGGTCTCTCCAACCCAGTTTAAAAGGATCAGTGTATTTCTCACCACTCTGTGTTCTACTACAACAGCATGTGGCCGGCGTTTTGTGATAAAATCTGATTCAAGAAAAAAAAGCACACAAAGTAAGTCTGGACACTAGCCCATCAAGCAAAATCATATTTTTCAGTTAGGATTATATACACATGTGCACATACACAGATATGGAGTAGAGTGGGGGGGAGACAGAAGCCACTTTTTGTTTGTGTTTTGGGGCTGTACACAGCTGTGCTCAGGATTTACTTCTGACTCTGAACTCAAGGATCACTCTTGGTGGGCTCAGGGTACCAAATGGGGTGCTAGGGGGTGAAATCTGGGTTGATCACATGAAAGGGAAGCACCCTACCCTCTATACTCTTTCTGGCCCAGAGATGGAAAACTTAAATCCAAAATCCTGCTAGAAATGAAAAGACACATTCCACAGGTCACTGTAACAGAAAACAGAACTCTGTTCCTGCTGACACAGACACATTTCACTTAATTTGGGGGGTGATGAGGGTCTTCAAAATGTTCAGGCGCCGTGGGGGGCCATTTCCTACAGAGTTGCCTGCCTATGTAGGCTGGACAGTTCAGTGGTGGGGCCACCAGGGCTGAACTGAGCTGGAGAGAGAACGTGGGCACGCATATCCATGGAGCTGTCTCTCCAGCTCCACTCTGGCTCCAACCTTTCATTTTTATACCCAGAACAAGGAAAACTAATGGTATCATTGAAAAACTAAACCATGTACATTGTGTTTTGAATTGATTTAATTTTACTATAAGTTCATTTATCTTTTTTTTTGGTTTTTGGGCCTTGCTCCATGCTCAAGGTTGACTCCTGGTTCATACACAGGGATCACTCTTGGCAGGGCTCAAGGGACCATAACGGACCATATGGGGTGCCAGGGATCAAATTGGGGTAGGCAGTCTGCGACTACCCATTGTACTGTTGCTTCAGCTCCGTACAGGTTCATTTATCAAAAGGTAAAGGGTGCACAGAGTGAGTACTTGATACAGAAGTATACGAATACTTTGTACATAGAAGACCTGGGCCTGATTCCTAGCACCCTGTGTGGGCCCCAAGCACCATCAGGAGTGATTCTGAGTGAAGAGTCAAAAGTAACCTCTGAAAATTGCTGGGTGTGGCCCAAAAGCAAAACCAAACTAAAACAAAAACAAACAAAAAAACTGAAATGAAACACAAATATTCTGGTAAGTTAGCTAATTGCATTAGTACTTGAATATGGTTTATGAACTTACCGGGATAAACTATACATATTTGGAAAGGCAGATGTTAAGCTCTTTATGTGATTAAAATAGGACATCTGAAAAATAAAAGAACCAAGAAATTTGTGAGATGACTCAGGAAAAGACTTGTTTATAATACTGCATAAATAAAACTCTCATATTTACAACAAGTATAAGTTTTTATCTGTTCATCCATTTCTATAGACTATAAAGGTTGTCGTAACAGAAAATATAATTAAGCAGAAAATAAAACTATAATCAACCTCTTCTTCCACAGAAAGTCAATTTCCACGTTCCTAAACATCTTTCCCATCTGAAAGTCATTTTATTTAACTTTTTTTTTTTTAATTTGGGGCCACAGCTGGCAGAGTTCAGGGGTTACTCCTGGCTCTTTGCTCCAGATCACTCCTGGTGGGATTCAGGAGAACACATGTGATGCTGGGATTGAACCCAGGTCTACCACGTACAAGGGCAGTGCCCTACCTCCTGTACTATCTTTCTGGTCTCTGAAAGTCACTTTAATACATAAACCTGAGGTGCTGGAAATATTTGCACTATTGGCTAATACAGTCATGAAACAGATCTATCCCACAAAGCCCCATTATTCTCTCACCTGGTTCTCTCTTTCCTGTCCGGTCTGTCTACTCTCCCAGCTGCCTTTCTTTCTCCAGATACCCATACAGGGTGGAATTACACATTGTGAGACTTAATGGAAGTTTCTGGAGTTAGTCTGGCATAAAGTAACAGGAATATAATATTCCTAGGTTTTCTGTTAGATGATTTCTGCTCAACTGTAAACTAAAGGTGCTCTCATTTTGTTTAGGCTAGCAAGACTGAGCTATAGTTGGTAGGTAAAGTATATTAAATGCATTTTTGACTAGTATTTTATCTTGACAGGCAGAGTCTGGCAAGCTACCCGTGTTGTATTTGGTATGCCAAATACCAGCAACAATTATAGACCTCATTCCCATGACCTGATGGAATGGTTTGAGGCTCTTTACGTTCCTGGAGTGAGCAGATGCCCTTGGGCTACACTGGCATGTGACAGGATGTATGGAGATGTTACTGGTGCCTGCTCGAGCAAATCGATGAACAATGGGAAGACAAGTGATAAAAATGATTTTATCTTGATAGGATAAAATCCATCTGCCTCCTCAAGATGGGTTTTTTGGTGTTGGCCATCACCTATACATCTGAATGAGACTCGCTCATCATAATAGCCGCCATTTTCATGGTCCAAACCCCACAGCTCATCAGAATCACGCAAGAGAAATGCTGATCTCAAGACCAGCTCAGAGCAGCCAAGTTCAAGTCCAGGTAGGCGGCTCTTGGAGGCAGAAGTTACCGGGTGTTCCTGGAGATGGAGCTGGGGTCCCCATTCCCTCTCTCTGACCCTTCCCAGAGGCCTGGTGGCCCCGCCCATGAACTGCCTCTCTGACGCACAGGGGAGAGCTGCCAGCTGGCTCTCCCCTAGCTCAGCTGACCATGAGGCTCCCAGGAGGCAAGATGGGTTCTGGGATGAGACTGCTAGGGATCAGGCTGATGGGTCTGGGATGAGGTTCTGGGATGGGTTCTGGGATGAGGGTGCTAGGGATCAGGCCCAGGTCGACTATGTACCATCACCTCTGTAAGGCCTCGGAAGCAGCTGGATGATACTCGCTCACCATAATAGCTGCCATTTTCGTGGTCTGGACCCAGTACATCAAACTAGTAGAACCAATCATATTCTAGAATATATTACAATCTACAACGTGTAAGAAGGGGAAGCGAGAAGGACAGAGAGAGAGAAAGAGAGAAAGGAGATAAAGAACCTGCCATGGAGGCAGGCTGGGGAATGGGGGGGGGGAGTTGGGGACATTGGTGATGGGAGATGAGAAGGGGTGGAGGGATGGGTGCTGGAACACTGTAGAACCAAAATTCAAACATGAACATCTTGTAATTGTATATCTAGTGGTGGCGGTGCTCAGGGGACTATGTAGGATGCCCAGATTGAATCTGGTTGGCACATGCAAGGCAGACACCCTACCCACTGTATTATATGGCTCCCCACTCCTTCCTTCCTTCCTTCCTTCCTTCCTTCCTTCCTTCCTTCCTTCCTTCCTTCCTTCCTTCCTTCCTTCCTTCCTTCCTTCCTTCCTTCCTTCCTTCCTTCCTTCCTTCCTTCCTTCCTTCCTTCCTTCCTTCCTTCCTTCCTTCCTTCCTTCCTTCCTTCCTTCCTTCCTTCCTTCCTTCCTTCCTTCCTTCCTTCCTTCCTTCCTTCCTTCCTTCCTTCCTTCCTTCTTTCTTTCTTTTCGCTTTTTGGGTCACACCCGGCAATGCTCAGGGGTTTCTCCCTGGCTCTGCACTCAGGATTTACTCCTGGCGGTGCTCGGGGACCATATGGGATGCCGGGGGATCGAACCTGGGACGGCATGGGCCGGCCGCATGCAAGGCAAACACCCTACCCGCTGGGCTATCGCCCCACTGTATGTTTCTTAACCAGGATGTAATCCCATCTTATGTGCTGAAAGACCTGTATTTAGTTCAACTGTAATATGCATCCACTGGGATACAAAGTAGACAGTTACAAAAGAAACACTTGAAATACTAGTAGAGTGACTGGATACTCCAGCTGGGAGCACCAATTTTCACTGTATCACTGTCTTCCCGTAGATCATCGGATTTGCTTGAGCAGGCACCAGTAACATCTCAATATGTCCTGTCACATGCGAGATAGCCCAAAGGGCATCTGTCCGCTCCAGGAACATAAAGAGCCTCAAACCATTCCATCAAGTCATGGGAATGAGGTCTATAATTGTTACTGGTACTTGGCATGTCAAATCACGACACGGGTAGCTTGCCAGGCTCTGCCGTGTGGATACATGTATATGTAAACATATTTTCCAAAGTTCCCTAGGAAGTCATACTTTGATGTCAAATACGACACGGGTAGCTTACCAGGCTCTGCCGTGCGGATACATGTATCACTGTCACTGTCTCAGTGATACATGTATATGTAAACATATTTTCCAAAGTTCCCTAGGAAGTCATACTTTGATATTACTGTCACAATTAGAATATTTTTCCAAGGGAGCTGGAGTGCCTTGTACAGTGGGCAAGGCACTTATTTGCTCTGGTGTGATTGGTCCTAGTTCAGTCCTAGCACCCTATATAGCCTCCCTAGCCCACCCGGAGTGATCAAGGAGCACAGAGCCAGGGAGTAAGTTCTAGCACTGCTTGGAGTGATCCCAAAACCAAGAGGGCAGGAGTGATAGCACAGCGGGTAGGGCATTAAGTCCTAAATTCCTGCAGGAGCAATAGTCAGCTGGTCGGTGTTGGCCTTGCACACTGCCCATTCAGGTTCAATGCCTGACCTCCCATGAGGGATCACCACTAGGAGTGATCCCAAAGTCGAGAGCCCAGAGGAAGCCCTAAGCACAACCAAGGTAAGGCCCCAAACCAAACAAAAAAAATCCAAAAAGGCCTACATTCAAGTCAACATTGAAAAAGGTTACTTTTCTGAAAACAGAAAGGTAACGAGTTATCCCGTGACTGGTGAAGTCTTTAAGAGAGCTGGTAAGATGAAACAGTCTGGGCCACAGCGCTTAGAGGACGGAGCACTACAAAGGGCAGGACTCAATTATAAAAAATCAAGCGGTGTATAGTGGCCAAACTGACCAGAGACTGGGGGGTGGGGGCTGTCTGAGGGGGAATTAATCTGGGTCGTTTGGTAGCTGGGAGATGCAGGATCCATCCGCGCAGATTCTGCCTCGCCTTCAAGGAATCAAAGGTCAAGAGAAAGAGCAAGCTACCAGCACTTGCGACAACCTTGGGCCTGGCTCCAGGGGCCTTCGCCGCGCCCAGGTATGGCCTTCCAGGAAGCCAACACTGGAGACGAAGATCCACCCTCTGCACCTGCGCTCCAGTCTCCGCTGGGCCTTCGCCCACTACTGCAAGGCCATCGAGGTCCTTCCATCAGTGTGCTGGGCACTTTGTGCTCTAACGCTCCAGCCCGGTCGTTCCCTTCTGAGCCCTATGTGGAACCGCAAAGGAAGTCGCCGGAGACAGCTCTCCATCCAGGCTGGACTATGCTGGTCCACCCCCAGGGGGACAGTCTGAGCCTTCCCCCCCACATCTCCCGGAGACCTGGTTACTCCCTCTCCAGACCCCTCCTGTCCCTCGGTTTCCAGCAAGTCCCTGCAGTCCCCGCCCGTGAAGCCGGTACTTCCCCGACTCCCGGGGCCGGAGCAGCACCCACCCCTCCGCGTCCAGCGCCCCGCAGCCCGGTGCCCTTGCCCGCGCACGTGCCGCCGATCCCATTCATTCCCCGGCGCGCGGCTGTCATTGGCGCCGTGACCTCTGCGCCCGACCGCGGCGCGCGGCACCGTCCTCACCTGCACGCGGGCGGACGCTGCGTCGCGCGGCCCCCACGGCCCTGCACGGCCGCCACAGCCCGGCCCGAGACACCGAGCCGCCGGCCTCCAGGAGCCGCGGGGCCGCCACCGCCACCAGCACGAGGCCATGGTCCGAGTCTGAAAGTCGCGGCGGGGCGGGTCCTCCCGAGACCCGGAGCCGGAAACCCGGGACAGGAAGCGCTTGGCCCCGCAAGGGCCGCCTCTCTCGCTCCTCCCCGGGCCGCGCCCGCCTGTCCCCCTGGGGCGGTGGCTAGGGGCCTCTGTGGCCGCCTGCCCGGCCCGTTAGAACGAGCCGCTCCAGACCTCTATAGACTGCAAGAGGCGCCGCGCCGGCCCTTAGAACTGGGCCGCTATAGACCTTCGCTTTCCAGCCCCTTCTTGCCCATCTCGGAGACCCCAATGTCCATATTGAAAAAAAGTGTCCGCGGAGGGCCGACTGTTGGCAAGAAATGCCACGGTCGCCGGTCACTAACAGCCACGACCTCTTGAGTTCTTTGGTATTTCGGAAGAAATAGGACTCCAAGAATTGAGGTTCTGTTTGACCGCCTGATCGGGGTGTGGGATGACCTGTCGCCCGGTCCTCCGCTGCTGGTGCACCTTTTAGCGGGGGGGGTACGGGGAGGTGAGCGGGGGTTGGGCCACTCCCGGCGGTGCTCAAGGCTTCTCCTGGCTCCGAAGTCACGCATCACTCCACGGGTTGTTGGGGTTGGGAGGGAGGGTGACCTTATGGGGTGCTGGGATGGAACTCGGTCGCCTGTGTGCGATGCACAGGGGTTATGTATGACTCTATGTTCAGGAATTGCTCCCTGGTCATTCGCGGAGACCACATGGATTTGGTGATGGAAGGCAAATGCCCTGCCCGCTGTACTGTCGCTCCGCACCCTTGTGGTGTTTCTTCCACAAATTTGCGAGTCAAACTATTCACAGAGCTACTGTGAAAAGCTAGAGTAACCTATTTCTCAGGTTGTCCTCTCTCTCCTCTGAACGCTTTGCAGAAATCCCAATATTTGATCTAGTGTCCCATTTCCAGGTGAAAAAAAATCACCCCTTCTTCCCCCCACGCCTCCACCCCCACCCCATGTATGATCTTTTCTTTAAAAAAAAAAAAGCCGTCCCCATAGCACGGAGTCTACAACACCCCACCCCCAGCCCACCAGCCCATGGTTCTGTTCTGGGTAGGGGGTCGGTATCTCCCACTCTGGGTAATAAGTCGTGGTTTGGTCTTATTGGGTAGGTGAGTTTCCTGAGTGTCCTGAGACCGAGAAATTGGCATTTGTGAATGTTGAAACTCCTTATAAATCGGGAGAGTGTATGGGATTATCAGTACCCAATATGGGTTACAAAAGACTTCTTTCTCTTAGCTCTCTAATCGGATCTCAAGTTCTGGTAACGAGACACTGCGGGTCTATAGCAGAAATCCGGGGTGCAATTTATCCTTCAGCACGTGTACACAAACACAGTGCTAGTGAAAGGCAGCCTGAGCATTGGAGATACAGAAATAGAAGAACCTTACACTCTTCTCCAAAAATTGACCCTTTTGAGGAAATAGCCCAGCAATAGGGCAGCTGCCATTCCCTCCAGCATTTTTCTTGTTCTTCTAAACCATGCTTTTTTACATCAGAATGCAAATATTGCTGACCGCATTTTTAGATTTTTAGTTTTAGACTATTGGTTTTACTGGGAAAGGATAAAGAAATTTTCTAAAATAAGTTGATTGTATGAGCTACCTCTTCATGTTCCAAGGGAGAAGTGAGTGTTCCTGTGGAATGGGTAAAAGGCAGTGGATGGGTGAGGTGCTTGGGACATGGGAGAGGGAAACAGATACTCAGGTGTGGGTAGGCCACTGGAATGTATGCAAGAGCCTCTCGTCAACAGTACTGTAAATCATGGTCCCTCAATAAAAATGGGGAAAGAGCAGAGGAAGATCCTAATGCTTCATTGGCCATTAATTAATTGTGTTTCTGATCAGTTCAGATGCTATTTTTTTCATGAAAAAATTTATTTTTAGTAAGGCATTTTGTGTTGTATTTAAAACTTTTTTTTAATTATTGAGAGATAGTACAAAATACAGGGCATTTGCCTTTAATCCCCAAGTCTCACGTGGTTCCCAGTATGGCCAGGAGTAATTCGAGAGTACAGAGCCAGGTGTAACTCCTGTTCATTGTAGGTGTGGCCTATAAAAACAAAGTTATGCTTAAATGTCTTGTGCGTTTGTGTGTGTGACAAACCTGGTGATGCCCACGGGTTACTCCTGGCAGTGCTGGGGCAACCATATGGAATGCCGGTAATAGGCCACATGCAATGCAGATGCCCTACTGGCTGTACTATCGCTGTCCCCAAAAATGCTGTTTTAAAGTGCATATTGTGTGGGTTACAAAATCATTATTAAGAACTGAGTCATTAGAAATATTCATTATGGTAAATGATTTGGTTAGAAGGTGACCTTTTTTAAATGCTAAAAGAGAATTTAAAAAATTTTCATTCAGTAGTCAGAGTTGTTGCTCAGTGCTATGGAGGATGCCTTGCCTTGCTTGTGGGAGACCCTGGGTTTGACCCAGCAGCAGCAGCAGACACAGAGACACACACACACACACACACACACACATACAATTACAATTTTAAAAGAAAAATGCTTTTTTTATAAGGTAGAAAAATTTAAATTTTTTTGGCTGACATGTAAAACCTAAATTTTCTATTGATATTTTAACACTAGTAATATTTTTTACTATGTGCCTCACAATGTGTTAAGTTTTCTGGGATGTTCACGAAAAGATGTTTAGAGGATGGAGCGATAGTAAAACTGGTAGGGCATATTTGCCTTGCAGACTACTGACCCACGTTTGATCCTCGGCATCCCATATGGTCCTCCAGCACTGCCAGTTCTAGTTCCTAAGTGCAGAGCCAGGAGAGGTGGGTGTGATCCAAAAAAAAAGCCAAAGGAAAAAAAAATGTTTAGTGGTCCAAGTGATAGTACAGAGGGTAGGGTGTTTGCTTTGCATGCGTTCAACTGCATTTGATTCCCAGCACCCATAATATCCCCCAAGCAACTCCTGAGCAAGGCCTAGACTGATTCCTGAGTGCAGAGCAAGGAGTAAAACCTGAGAATCCTAGGTGTGATCCAGAAAGGCAAAATAAATAAAGATGTTTAGGAGTTGATATTTCTTTTTCTTTCTTTTTTTTTTTTTTTTTTTTTTTTGTTTTTTTTTTGTTTTTTTTATACCACCGTGAAACATACAATTACAAAGGTGTTCATAATTGGTTCTTGGTAATACAGTATTCCAGCACCCACCCCCACCAGTGCCCCATTTCCCACCAACCTCCCCTCCCCCCCCAGCCGCCTTAATAGCAGGTACCCCAGTTTCCTCTCTTTCTCTCTCTATCTCTCTCTCTGTCTCTGCATCTCTCTCCCTCTTATTTTACACATTGTGGCTGGCCCTGCAGATATTTAGAGTTTATCACTTAAGTCTCTTTTGTATATTCAGTGGTGAGTTTTTAATCTGCCATTACCATTTCCCATATTTAGTAAAACACTGGTATCTATTTATATCCTATTAATGAATGCAGTCTTCTATATCTGTCCTTTTCCTTCTGACTAATTTCACTCAGCATGATAGACTCCATGTCCATCCATTTGCAGTAAATTTCATAATTTCATCTTTTCTGACAGCCATAGTATTCCATAGTGTAGATGAACCACAGTTTCTTTAGCCAGTCCTCTGTTCTCAGGCATTTAGGTTGTTTCCAGATTCTAGCTATAGTGAATAGGCAGAGATGAATAAAGAAGTACAGATAGTGTTTCTGCTTTGTGTTTTTTTGGTCTCTGGGTATATTCCCAGGAGTGCTATTGCTGGATCAAATGGGAGCTCAATATCTAGCTTTCGGAGGAATGCCCATATTGTTTTCAAAGGGCTGGACCAGCCGGCACTCCCACCAGCAGTGGTGAGAGTCCCTTTTTCCCCACATCCAGCCCGGTTGTTCTTTGTTTGGATGTGCCAGTCTCTGTGGGGTGAGATGGTATCTCATTGTTGTTTTGATTTGCATCTCCTGTGATTAAAGATGAAGAGCACTTTTTCTGCCTTTTGGCCATTCATTTCTCTTTTTTGGAAGCTTCTGTTCATTTCTTCTCCCCCATTTTTGATGGGGTTGTGTTTTCTTCTTGTGGAGTGCTCCAGTGCCTGATATATCCTGGATATTAACCCCTTGTTGGGTATTGGGTGAATATCCTTTCCCACTCTGTGGATTGTCTTTGTATTTTGGCCCCCATTTCTTTTGAGGTGCGAAGCTTTTCATTTTTATATAATCCCATTTGTTTATCATTGCTTCCATTTGCTTGGTCAGTGGTGTGTCGTCTTTAAAGATACTTTTCTTTTGATGTCGTAGATCTTTTTTTTTTTTGGTGTAGGCGGGTAGGGAACTTTTTGGGTCATATATGGCTCTGCACTCAGGAATACTCCTGCTGGTGCTGGGGGGAATTCTGGAGACCGGACCCAGTGTCGAATACTTTAATTTAAAACTTCAATTGAAGTTTTAAATACAACACAAAATGCCTTACTAAAAATAAATTTTTTCATGACAAAAAAAAAAATCAGCATCTGAATTGATCTGGAATTCCAGATCCCTATGGAATGCTGGAGATCCGAACAATGTCAGCCATGTTCAAGGCAAATGCCCTGCCTGCTGTACTATCTTATCATTCCAGCCCCTGATACTTCTTTTTCTCAAGGAATTTGTCATTTATTTGTAAGCAGCTATAACCCTTCCAAGCTACTCAGGCTCTAAAGGCTCAACTTCTCAGTTCTGCAACTTCAAAATATCCAAAGCTCTTCTCTTTATTTCTGATTCCTGGGGTCCTGATATCTTTCCTTACCTGGATCCAGTTTTGACATACTGAGATATGTTTTCACACTGGTTTCACCCAGACTTGAAACTCAGCTCTTTTAACAGATACTAAGCAATAGACTAAATTTGTACAGAGTGTGTCCTACCAAAGATTTTCTCTAGGATAGACAGAGTAAAAGATTATTTTGAAAGAGCGAAAGCAATAAATTCTTCCCCTTCTGTCATGCAGTGCAGCCATCGCCCATATCTTGGCACCAGCTGGCATCTGTGCTCACAAAATCCATCTTTCTCCAGCAGATTCAGCAAGCTGTTTCTTCAAAAAATTTTCCTTTTTAAAGAGGATTTGTATTTCCATTGGTTAAGCTAAAGTTTTAAAATGCTACTAGCAATATGTAAGAAAAATTCTCTTAGACAAACCATTTTGGAATATGGATCCTACACTGTTAGATTTATTGCAGTCCTCAGCTTAGTAAATCCAGATGCTTGGTTCACAAAGAATATGAAGAGGCCTGGGATATGGCTCGATGGCAGGGATGTGCCTTGCATTTGTGACACCCCTGGATTTGATCCTTAGCACTGAGAGTATGTGGGAAGACAAGAAATGAAGGACCCTGCAACTGAGGAAATAGTATGGGAACTATGCACGGAACCAGGTTGATATGTGACACTACATAACCTACCGAGCATCACTGGTTGTAGCCCCTAAGTCCCTCCAAATAAGTAAAGAAAAACCAGAGGAATAAAGATAGCAGAGAAATTGTCATACTTATTATGACCATTTTCCCCGAGTTTCTCATTTTTTACAATTGTTGACAGCTTAGGCACATGCTGGCATGTTGGGAGAGGTATCAATGCTCATGGGTTCTTATTTCTAACTTCCTTTTGGGGCATCGCTTATGCTTGGATTCACAATATCACTGAAATGGTTCTATATCTGGTGGTCCTACTTTTTAACCCCTGGCATTTGATGTATGGTGGTGTCCCCTTCATTTCTGCGCTATCTCCACTGGGTGACACGACACTACATTTATATATAAACTTTAGTCCACTACTAATATCTTGACTGAGTTCAGCAATTTCAAGTCATATCTGCATGAACTGAGAGCCTACCTACTATGAGAGTATCCCACCGGTACAGCAGAGCCTGCCAAGCTACCCGTGTCTTATATGTCCAAACAGTAACAATTATAGACCTCATTCCCATGACCTGAATGAACGGTTTGAGGCTCTTTGTGTTCGTGGAGTGAGCAGATGCCCTTGGGCTACACTAGCATGTGACAGGATGTATGGAGATGTTACTGGCGCCCGCTCGAGCAAATCGATGATCAACGGGAAGACAAGTGATCCAAGTGAAGTGAAGTGATCTGCACCCTCATTTTTTATTTATTTATTTATTTATTTATTTATTTATTTATTTGCTTTTTGGGTCACACTCGGCGATGCTCGGGGGTTTCTCCTGGCTCTGCACTCAGGGAATCACTCCTGGCGGTGCTCAGGGGACCATATGGGATGCCGGGAGATAGAACCCGGGCCGAGGCAAACACCCTACCTGCTGGGCTATCTCTCCGGCCCACCCCCATTTTTTAATAGAATTGACTCTTATGGAATGTAATCAACTCTAGTGATTATTCAACTAGAATAGATGATTAAGATGAAAGAATGTAATCATTATCAGCTTCTTATCACCTCATCTGTGAAGATTTACATGCCCCTCCATACATACTCAGTCTCTGCTAAGTTTGTCACTTTATAGATTTTTATTATTGGACCTATCATAATGTAAAATCATTATTCCTTCATACATTGTTTTTCTCCAGATTCTGTGCTCTTTGACTGTATACGTCTCCTCATTCTTTGTTTCCAACCACCTGCACAGGGTGTAGTTTGCAACAGCTCACTAATCTTGCATTGATGTTTATTGAACTAAACTGTTATCTAAAAGATGAAATCCATTAGGAGCGTAGAAAAACATATCCGTTTTTATAAGTATCAAGGAAATGGTTCTCTTTGGCTATTTAGGGAATAAGCATTAGTCCTTTAGTTTTCAAGTTGAAGGCATGAGCATAGTGAAGTCAAGAAAGCCGAGGGTGGATTTCAGAGATGGAAGATGGGATACCGTCATCTGAGGCAGGTTTTCACCATCCCTTTTGAATCCCCAGTACATTACTAGATTTTATAAATCATTATCAAACTTCAGACTCCCTTCAGTAGATGTGAGATTTTTTTTTTTGGGGGTCACACGGCGATGCTCAGGGGGTTACTTCTGGCTCTTTGCTCAGGAATTACTCCCTGATGGTGCTCAGGAGACCATATGGGATGCTGGGGATTGAACCCAAGTCAGCTGTATGCAAGGCAAATGCCCTATCCGCTGTGCTATCGCTCCAGCCCCAGATGTGAATTTTTTTTTAAATTTTATGACTCTGTGAGATAGATGTGAGTTTTTAAAAGTGAATAGGAAATGCTGTTTTCTCTCATTGGTGTAACAACATTAAAGCTTACAACTTAGAACTCAGAAAAGACAAAAGTTACATAAAGAAACTTAGAGTGCCTTCAATATTTTTTGGAGGAAGACATAAATTATAAATTATAATAGAAGCCCTAGTCAAACAGGGCGTTCAAACCCAATACATAAAGATCCTTCGTGAACTATATCACGATTTCACCACTAGGATCTCACCATTCTACAGGAAGTGATCATTGACGTCAAAAAAGTGGTTTGGCAGGGTGAGACCATTTCACCAAAACTCTTCAGCGCCACCCTCTAAATCATCATGAGATAACTAGATTCTGGCCAGCAACTACACCACCTACGCTCGCTGATATGTTCTAATAACACCAAACATCAGCCCAGCGGCACAAATGCTGGCAGACTTTGACCAAAGGATAGGTCTACAGCTGAATCTCAACAAAACTATGTTCATGAGAAATGAACTAGCTCCAGAGGCCCCATTCACTCTCAATGGAACAAACATCTCTGAATACAACAGCTATGTGTACCTAGGTCGAGAAGTCAACATGATGAATGACCTGAAACCTGAGTTGCGCAGGAGGAAAAGAGTGGCATGGACTGCCTCCAAAAACATTGAAACAATAGTCAAAAAAGAAGAAAGAAACTCTGGCTATGGACACACCTCTTTGACTCCACCGTTCTCCCTGCATTGACATATGACTCAGAGACCTGGGCCTTACGAAAGCAGGATGAGAATACCATTCGGGTCTCCCAAAGAGGAATCGAAAGAGCCATGCTTGGAATATCACACCTCACTCAAGTGAGAGAGGGAATCCGGAGTTCCGACCTCCGTCGCTATTCTAAAATCAAGGACGCTGTCTCATCTGCCAGAACATCGAAAATTGATGGCTGATCATATAATTCAATCTGGAGACGACCATTGGACTAGAGCCGTTACCGATTGGATCCCATGGGATGCCAAAAGATCTCGTGGATGCCCACCTACAAGATGGTCAGACTTCCTTATCAGGACCCTAAACAAACAATTTGAAGCTCTCAATATCTCCGAAACAGACAGATGCCATTGGGCTACACTGGCACGTGATAGGGTCAAATGGAAACACTGGCGCCCACTTGAGCAAAGTGATGAATAACGGGATATCAAGTGATCAAGTGATCAATTTATAATTTAATAATTTCACCATCCATTTCCCAAACCCTACTATGTTTCTCCAATTACTGGAACCCTGCTATCACCCCCATCCATTCTGCTATGACCTCTAACATTGCTGCAACCTCCCCAAATCCCCACCACCCTCACCATACACTCCTAACCCCTGCTATCTCCTACACCCCTTTTTTTTAACAATGCACATTTTACTGATGTGGATACTGACCAAATGTCAGTGGTTCCCATGGTTTGCTCCACATTGGAAGCACCTTGGGAGTTTTTAAAAAATATATTTTTTAAAATATATTTTATTTAAAAAAACTCCACCCAGCAGACCAGCCTATCACAACCCGGCTTGCGCAGCTGCTTGCAGCCACTCGGTTCATCAATAAATGCTGGATTTTGAGATGACTACAAGAGTATGCTACCCGCATGGCAGAGCCTGGCAAGCTACCCATGTCGTATTTGATATGCCAGATACCAGTAGCAATTATAGACCTCATTCCCATGACCTGATGGAATGGTTTGAGGCTCTTTATGTTCCTGGAGCAAGCAGGTGCCCTTGGGCTCTGCATGAGACAGGTCATATGGAGATATTACTGGTGCCCGCTCGAGCAAATCTACGATGAACGGGAAGACAGTGTTACAGTGAATATTTTATAATTAGACATAGGTAAGAAAGTTTTTTATTTGGGAGGGGCCACACCTGGTGGTGTGGAATGGTAGCATGAATCTGAAGAGGTGTGAATCTGTTCTCCTGAAACATATACAGTACTGTAAGCCAATGTGACCTCATTTTTAAATATATAAAGCATGTTTTCCAGAGTTATTTTTTTAATATAATAAATGCCTATTGATTGACTTGCTGAGATTTCTCTCCTTTGTACTAAGAATGCTTTACATTTTAAAAGATCACAGCTCCATCTTGTGGACTTGTGTAAGACAGAACTGCAGTTTGAGCTCTGGTTTCTGCACTTTGCATCATGACTCATTTCTCCTTCCCTTCCCTTTGCTGTTGCTTCGTTGTGATGACCCGGATTGCACACTTGCTTATTTATGACATCCCCATATTTGGTGGCTCTGTGGACATCTGTCATTCAGGTGTTTAGAGGCTTTTCCTAAGCTTTTTTGGAAGCAGAGGTGGGAGATAGGCCCTTGTTAAAGCCAAATAAAACCAAATCACTAGATCACTAGATCACTAGACATCCCGTTGTTCATTGATTTCCTCGAGCAGGCACCAGTAATATTTCCATTTGACCCTATCACGTGTCAGTGTAGCCCAATGGCATTTGCTTGCTTCAGGAATACGAAGAGCCTCAAACTGTTCATTCAGGGTCTTGACGAAGAAGACTGACCATCTTGTAGGCGGGCAGCCACGTGATCTTTTGACATCCCGTGGGATCCAGTAGGTAAAGACTCTAGTCCAGCGGTCATCTCCAAATGGCATTACATGTTCAGCCCATCTGATTTTCGATGCCTTGGCAAACGAGACAGCATCCCTGACTCTGGAACAGCGATGGAGGTTGGAACTCCGGATTCCTTCTTTCACTCGAGTGAGGCGTGATATTCCAAGCATAGCTCTTTCAATTCCTCTTTGGGAGACCCTAATAGCGTTCTCATCCTGCTTTCGTAGGGCCCAGGTCTATGAGGCGTATGTTAATGCAGGCAGATGGTAGAGTCAAAGAGATGTGCCTGGAGCCAGAGGTTCTTTGTCCTTTTTAGCTATTTCTTCTATGTTTTTGAAGGCATCCCATGCCGCTCTTTTCCTCCTACACAGCTCAGGTTTTAGGTTGTTCATCATGTTGACTTCTCGACCTAGGTACACATAACTGCTGCATTCAGAGATATTTGTTCCATTGAGAGTGAATGGGGCCTCTGGAACTAGCTTGTTTTTCATGAACATAGTTTTGTTGAGATACAGCTGTAGACCTATCGTTCCACATTCTCAGTCAAAGTTAGCCAGCATTTGTACCGCTTGGCTAATGTTTGGTGTTATTAGAATGATGTCATCAGCGAAGTGGAGTTGGTGTAGTCGCCGCCATCTATCTTTAATCCCATTCCTTCCCATTCTAATTGTCGCATGCCTATTCAGAGTTGATTAGGCTTGGGCCATGAAAGGATTTGAGGTTCTGTAAAAGCAGGTTTCTCAAGGCCAGAAATATAATACAACAGGTAGGGTGTTTGCCTTGCACAAAGGTTTAATCCCTGACATCCCAGATGGTTCACCAAGGACAGCCAGGAGTATTTCCTGAGTGCGGAGTCAGGAGTAAACCCTGAACATGGCCATGTGTGGCCACCTAAAAAAAATACACAAAACTCCAGATTTTTCTGTATCATTCCAATTTTCATAGATGTGCTTCTAAAGCAATCATATTTTAACAGAGATTTTCTCTGTTTTCTTGTATTCTGAGTCACTCCTGGTGGTGCTCAGTGCTTACTTCTGGCCTTATGCTCCAGGATCACTTCTGGAGGACTCAGAAACTACATGGTGTGCTGGGGATAGAGGCAAGTGCCCTGCCATCTGTACTATGACTCCAGACCCCAAAATTCTGCCTTGAATAATTCTACCTTGAATTTATCTGAACTTTTTAGGAACTTCACTTGTATAACTTGTCTTCCTGTTGTTCATCGATTTGCTCGAGCAGGTGTCAGTAACGTCTCCATTCTTGGGAATGAGGTCCATTATTGTTACTGTTTTTGGCATATCAAATACACCACAGGTAGATTGCCAGGCTCTGCTGTGGCTCTGGGTTCATCCCAGGGGGCCCAGTTTGCTGTCAGGCTAGAAGCATTCTTGTCTCCTTTTTCTCCTCCTCAGTGGATAGAGTAATTTGTAACAGGACAGGTCTTCAGGTCCATTGAGTACTGGAAGAGGCAGTGGGGTTCATTAAATGGTCCAGGATGGGATTTAGGGTTTAGGATGGGGTTTAGGTTTATGGGCTAATCTGGTCTATTTATGTTCTTGCATTGACCATCTGAATTTCTGGAATATGGTTGGTTTATACTAATTTGATGTACCACACGGCCGCAATGCAAAAGCCAGTAGCAGCTCTGTCCATGCGTGAGTATCTCTGATCAAAGCCGACAGACCTGGAGCACTTCGTGGGTAGGTACACCAGACCTACTGGAGGGACAGGTAGGGGAGAGAGACCCCAGCTCCATCTCCACAGAAGCCCAGTGACTTTAGCCACCAAGACCTGTGTACCTGGGCTTGAAATCAGCTTCTCTCTAGGGTGGAGCTCTGATGAGCTATGGAGTCTTGACATTGAAAATGGCTGCCATTATGGTTCATGGGTTTCTTCTGGCTTCTGAGGCTCTATTGGAGTGGTGGGCCATGGTCAGAACCTGCCATCTCTCCTGGATGCCTCATGATCAGCCAAGCTCGGGAAGAGCTGGTAAGCAGCTCTGCCCTGTGTGTCAGTGTCTCTGGATCACAACCAACAGGCCCGGAGCAGTTTATTTATGGGCAGGTCCAGCCACAAATTTATCTGAACTTTTAAGTACTATGGCTTAAAATTTCCATTCTATCTGGCAAGGTTTCATCCACAATTCATCAAATGTTTCTCTGTCACACTGTCTCTTCTGGGACTCCAGATAAAGTTATTTTCTCATTATTTTTCATTAAGTCTAAGTCTTTAATTGATAATACTCACATTTTTAATTTTATCATGAAAAATCTAATTTGTGGGATACCTTCAACACATTAATATGCTGAAAACCACATGTCATTGAATAGATACCTACTATATATGAGAGAGAGAGACATTCCTCCTGGTAACTTAGTAACATTCTGTTTGCAAAAGATAGTTATGCTTGTATGTATGGAAATATTTAAATATTTCAAGACAAATATTTAATTATTAATATTCTTTATTATTTGATAGTATCAATTTTAGAAACATTAACACACTCATCAAATAAATTTTATGATTATACTAACATTTTGACAAAGCAAATGGAGATGCTGAAAAAAATAAGCCTCTTAAATATAAATCTATTCCTCAAACAATCCCAAAAGAAACCTTCAAAAAAATGTTAAGAATACCGGAATGAAAATTAGGCCATGAGCAGCCCCAAATACCATAACCAGAAACATAATCTTAAAAAATGTCCTGAAGATGTATGCTTTAGCTACCGCCAAGACAGACACCCCAATTATTGTTGAAATTGCACTTTGTATCACTGGGAAGCCTAGTTTATGCAATGCCTCAATTGATTTTTGGTTTGCTGAGGGCTTAGAACTGCAAACAAATGCATAAGAAATATGTGCAGAAAAATCAAAAGAAAAACCTATACAAACTACAAGATTAATCATGGAGATAGTATCAAGATTGACATTCCAAAATGTCATGAAACCGTTACCCCCACAATCACAGAAGCAATAGCAAAAGTCACCCACAAGGAACACAGTGGATGAGGGATTAAGAATAATGAAACAAAGAACATGATTACTGATGCAACAACAACATTTCGAATGGTGTTTTCAATTACTACAGCATACTGGTCGTAATATATGAATTCCTTGCTATACACTAGTAGAGGAATTTCACACTTTTTAGCTATGCTTCGTAATTGGGCCAACATTTTTCTTCTTATTGGTCGAAGAAGAAACACCTATGGTCTGAATAAAGGCCCGAGAGGTTCTGACTTCAAGGACTGGCTGTGAGCTAATATTGACATCGAACAGAAACATGTCCATGCGTTGTAAAAATACGGAGAGCTCTTCAAAAAATACTTTTTGACTATTTGGATCTTTTCTTTGCCCTTCTAAATAGCCTACGTATGCTTTTAACCAAAACTCTGTAAGATTACCATCTACAAAGCTATTTTCTTCAAAATCCTTTAGACATTTGTCCAACTTTTCCCTGGTATCTTTGTTCCAGTAGTCCAGAGGTTCAGTAATAACAACCATGACCCTGGGCCCGTAGTGTGAAAAATTTTCTTCTTCCACATCAAAATAAGGTTTGATATAGGAATCATCACTTGCTATATTTCGAAGGTCTAAGCCTTCTTTTACTCAGAAACATCCATATATACTGCACAGTATATACACAACATAAGTGAGCACTACAAAAACTTTGGACACAGGGTGTGTGATAAAAGGTCCAAAATAGTCTCTAAAGAACAGATTTGCTAGATGTATGTGAGATTCTTCACCTTCCTGGGAGTCTGGAATCAAACAGCAGATCTTTTTTAATGAGTACCATCTTTGGTCAGGTCTTAGTTCTGTTCCTTGCAGCCGGTGTATGCAAATTACTTCTCTTTTACCATCCAGAGACATAACTGCCCCCGAAACAAGTGATGTTATATAAATAACAAAAAATTAAGGTTGTTCCTGTATAGATGCAAAAGTACTGTACTGCCCTGAAAGAGGTCAGAACCCCTGTATAGAAGGCCAAGACATTGGTGAGGGTGGTGATTGTAATAGACACCGCCACCTTTGAATAGACAACAGACATTCGCTGCGATATATTCTCAGTGAAGCTGCTCCCCTGCCAAGCAGAAATTAGAATAAAGACATCATCGACACCGACACCTGGCAAAAAGAAAAAAAAAGAGCCTTCATACATATTAGCGTTCACTAAAATTTACGTAGACCAATTTAAAGAGTTAAAGTGTTTTCTTCATCCATCTCATAAGATCTTAACACTTAGCTTGCCCAATCTGTGTCCAAATACCCCTTTCTCTGATGCTTTTTCTATTTTTTTTCATTAGTTATCTGAAAGCACAACTAATGAATCCCTCATCTGTGGTAAGTCTGTGCTTTATATAGGCTCCTAGTATTTACATACAACATCCTGTACTTCCATAGTCATCACTTTGGGTACCTTAATGAAGAGATCAGGGATCTAGTTGGCTGGGTGTTAGCTGATGCAGAATTAGTGATATATGTTTGATTCCACTAGATTACTTGAGAGATCACTCCATCTCATAAGCCATTTCATAGCAATGCACAAAAATATTTACTTGCCAATATTTTGCTGCTTAAAATAAAGCTGAACTTACTTATATTTCACTGATTGAATCTAGCTATCATGTGGTATATTTAAGAAGTGCTGTGTAGTTTCTAGACTCTTCTCTCTCTCCCTTTCTCCTTCTCCTCTTCTCCAACCCCCACCGCCAACACCACATGTGCACATGTGTGCATGCAGTTTTCTTTGCTAGTTTTTTTTCATTCAGAATGCTATCATTCAAACTTCCCCTTTTGGGTTGCTATTGTCTTGTGGCCATATTCAGAGAATGCATAGGCTTGGGTGTGCAGCCTGCACACTTGGCTGAGGTGCATGTGTACACCTGTTTGTGTGTTGGAGACCAATCACACACTCTGTGGCAGCACAAGGGCTTCACAGACAACAGAGCTGTTAGGATCTTAATTTCTACACGAGGTAGCACCAAGCATTGAACTCATACCTAAAAGGCATGTGTGGCCACTGAGTGTACTCTGCGATTCTTATATGTTCTACTATGAAGAGAAAGGCATTAGAGAAAGAAGGAAAGAGGGGGAGAGAGAGACAGAGAGAGGGAAGGAGGGAGAGGAGAGGGAGAGGGAACCACCTACTCATACCTCTTGTTTTTGTTTTGTACATTTGGCATCATAGGTTTTCCAATACTAAAAATGCAGTTTATTATTTTTTAATAAATTAATTTTTATTGAATCACCAAGTGATAGACCATTACAAAGCTGTTCAAGATTGGGTTTTAGCATGCAGTGCACCAACACCCATCCCTCCACCAGTGCACATTTCCCTACACCAATTTACCCTGTTTCCTTCCCATCATCCCATGAAAACCTTCCTCTATGGCAGGCACTTTCTCTCTGTCTCTTTCTCCTCTCTCTCTCCCTCTCTGTTTTTCTCTCTCATCTCCAAAGTTTATTTTTTATTTTCTTCTTTTCTGGTACCTAATTTTGAATATGTGGAGTCCCCTAAATATGGTGATTTTGCTTAAACATTGCTCCTCCTCTTAGCCACCTCCACCCCCACCACATGCACAATGTGTAGCCTCGTTTTGCTGTACTCACCTAGAATAAGAAATGGTGCATTCGCAACTATGAGCACAAATGGCACCCCAAGGAATATCAGCAGGCCAAAGCCACTAATCACTGCCAAGGCAACACAGAGCACTCCACAGACAGCAACACACATTTTGTTTTGTAAACAGTTGATCCTGTAAATTTGGAGGGAAAATTATGGAATTTGTGCTGTTCAGGTCTTTTAAAACTGAAGAATTCTATCAATTTCTAATATTCTTTGCTTTTGTTTTGGGACCACACCCAGTGGTACTTAGGGATTACTCTTGGTTCTGCACTCAGGGATCATTACTAGCAGACCCCTGGCATCTCACTGTATGTGATGCAGGGGCTCAAACCTGGGTTGGCTGCATGCAAGGCAAGCACCCAACCTGCTCTACTTTTTTTCAGATCCCAATTTTTAATATTCTTGACTTGGATCCCTAACCAGAAACATCATGGTGAATAATTCCTGTATCTGCTAGGAACCTTGAACTTTCAAAGACTATACTAGACCTACTGAAAATACAAAGCTATACACAGTTGGGAATCTGTACTCTGACCAACTTATCCTGAGTGGTTCTCATGCAGCTAGCAAAAACTTATGTGCTGACTGACCCTAAGGAACTGAAGCTAAAACACTGAAAATGGCTCATTGCAACTCTGATCTCCAGAGATGCCTAAATCCAACACAAAAGTAAATGAAGGGGAAACTGTAGCAGAGGAAATATCCATACCCAGTTTTCTTTTCATCTGCACCTCCTACTCTAACTCATAAATCCTATCCTATCTGGTTAGCTCCTATCCATTACAGAGCATTTGATTTCTATTACGGCTTGCCAAAAGTATGGAATTCTTTTTAAAAAATTTTGAGGATTCCTCTCAATTGGTGAAGGGGACTCTAGAAAGGTTGTTTCTAATTAAAAAATGAAAAGACAAAGGTGGCCGTTTTGAATAACACATGCTTATTTATTTGACCAAAAAAATGAAAATATGTAGGAATTTAAAAATATGGATTCAGTACTCACCCACAATCAACATTACATTGACGTATTTCTGAACACAAACTTCTGGTTTTATGTTTTTGTTTACTGCTTTAAAAGAAACATAATACCTATCTCTGGTGGGTGAGAAGAACTAAGTTTGCTTTGAAGATTAGGAAGAGTCAACTAGGGAAATGGATCCAGTGATTCCAAAATAAAAAGCATATGGCTTAAAGATCCTCTCCAGATAAGGCCACCACATTGATTCAGATGAGCGTTTTTCTTATTAGACAAAGTTCTGATACAGCATGACTGTAATTTCTCTTTTGCCAGTTTTGAGTTATATTCAGAGCCCAAATTTACATACATTACTGAAATTTCAGAAAAAAAAGTAGATAAATTGATTTGTTACAATAAAATGTGAATGCAGTGAATACCTGTCACCCAAAACTTCCTAAAAACAACACTAAATTGGCTTATAAAAGTTTAGAGCATCAAAGGTGAACTTTGATATCAGATTGACCAGGCTAAAGTTCAATATGGGTATGTTTATTCTTATTTTCTCACTCAAATTTCTGGAACTTTTGGTATAAAGTTTTCAGAGAATGGGGGAAGAGATGTATGTTATTGACTACCATGATTTAGGGCTTTGTTTGATATGTGAATATTTTTCTAAATGACTTTATTTTGATGTTCATTAGACAACAGAGAAAAGGACTTGAAGATGAAACACTGTTGGAACTGAAGGGAACATACCTGAATATTCTAGTCCCCAGGAGGGACATGGGTCTTTCTGATTGGAAGCTGCTAGCAGAATGCAACCAGAGAGCCTAAGAACATTAGATTTTATGGGTTCTAGGTCTGCAGATACAGATTCAGTGGATTTAGAGTGTAGCTGTGGACTCTTTGTATATAAAATTTCCTTATATGACTTCAAAGTTCAGGCATATTTGGACATATCCAAGAGCCCAACACTCAATTTTCTTGATTTTTCTATTGACCAAATAGGGGCGGTCTAGGTTAGAAATGATTGTATCTAGAAAGCAATCTACACCCTTGGGGAAGAGTCAGATCTTTCTTGAAAGGCAATTATGTTTGTTAGGAGTAAAAATTAGCATGTAGCTCAGGAAGGGAAAGATTTTGTCAGAAACTGATCTACTAATTGATTTGAGTTTTGTTATTCCCAGAATGTCCTATTTTTAAATAATATGGAAACTCATTATAGAGTTTGCATTAGAATAAAAGTCAATTTAGAGCACAACTATTTGAAAATGTCTCACTACTATGGAAATGCCCTTCAAGAAAAGAACATTTTCTGTTTTATACATTAAGAATCATTTACCACAATAAAATATTTTTAAATAATTAAAAATACAAATAGAGGTATTTTACCTGGAGCACGATATGATTGCAAATAATATGATCAGAGCATATGCCAGGTAAAACAAAGGAATCACTGTATTAGTCGTTTTCTCAAATTCCTTTAGTCGGGAAAGGGATGTAAAGTAGACCACCTGCCACAAATATAAACTCAGGTCAATAACTTTTCATTCTAACATTATTTTTGGGTGGGGCAGGGAGGGGAGGTCACACCCAGTGATGCTCAGGGTTAGTTACTTTTGGGTCTGCACTCAGGAATTACTCCTGGGGGTGCTCTGGGGGCCATCTGTGATGCCTGAAATCAAACCCGGGTCAGCTGCGTGCAAGGAAAATGCCCTCTCTATTGTACTATCACTCCTGCTCTCATTCTAACATTTGAATGTGAGTTAGAAACATCACTGAAACACTACAGTCTACTGTTCAGATCGGTAAAAGAGCAAAAACATGTGAATTAAGACTTTAGGATCTGGCCTGCTTTCCATAGTTTCTTTTCAAAATTCCACTGTTCGAAATCCCTTAATCACAAACTTTGAATTTTATATCCCACCTGAACAACAGAGCCTGGCAAGCTACCCGTGCCATATTTGATATGCCAAAACAGCGACAATTATAGACCTCATTCCCATGACCTGAAAGAATGGTTTGAGCCTCTTTGTATTCCTGGAGCAAGCAGATGCCCTTGGGTTACACTGGCACACAACAGGGACAGATGAACAATGGGAACACAAGTAATACAAGAGATACAAGTGATGTTGAAATAAAGTAATTATCAAGAAATTGTGGCTTTTTCTAAATTTTTACTATGTTGATATATTTTACCTTTTTCATGTATATTTACTTTTAAATGCACAACTATTGTTTCCAGAAAAGCTTGATATTTAAAGGCTTTTTCCAGCAGGAAGAAGTATTGGTAAATTTTCACAAGTGCTAGGAAGTTTGCCAGCCTAACAATTACTGTACAGCGAACAGATGCTTGGCATCAGGCTATAATCTAAACTAGCTATTTTTATTTCTATGTAACCATATAGAATGCTTATTTGGTTTTTCATTCTAATGAACTTACCGAAAAAAATCTAAACTAGCTATTTTTATTTAACAGAACCATATAAGGTATTTATTTTGATTTTTTAATTCCAAAATAAAAAATAATGGGGCGAGTGTGTGGGAGGGAACCTGGGAACAGTGAAAAGTTCAACTTGCAGTAAGAATTTCAAAGCAATTTGATTAGAAAGACAAACCCGCAAATGAAACCTCAAGATCAGTGTCTGTACTGAAAACAACTATGTGGAGGATGTAGAATTTGTGGTTCTTTTATCAGTCTGCCCTTCCCCCACTCACCACAGACACACACAACACAACACTGCCAAAGATTTAAGGCTTGTGGTATCCTCCAGGGTCTTTCTTCATTTGGGAAATTCAGCCTCAGTACCAAGGCGACTGGAGCACACGAAACTTCTGGGGACTACACCGTTGCTCCTCACTGTCCTATGAACCCCAGCCTCCAGTACCTGGATGTTCTTCAAGTTCGGATCCAGTTTAATGTCGTTAATTTTCTCCAGGAACGCCAACAGCCACAACTTGCTTTCCTCGTTGTCCACCGAGTTCTTTGTTTTCAGGAAGTACAGCAACCTGAAGGCTTGGATCTTGGAGCTTGCTTTTCCCGTTTGCTCATATTCGATTAAGAGGGGCCCTCCAACATAGCCTGCCAAGACCAGGATCGCTTTGGGTGCCATGCTGGTAGATGGGGTAGGAAATGGCCGACAGATTGATAGAGCCCTCGTTCACCCAGAGGGACAGGAGCGGGTTGCGCTCCACGCAGTGATCTTTGTAAGAAGCACACACCTTCTCAAAGTTGATCTTGGATCCATCTCCAGCGATTGCTTCCACAGACCTCACATCTAAGTCCAAACGAGTAAGTTTCTCAAACGTCTCAGGCTTCATCAGCTGTTCTTTCTCGGTGACCACGATCACAGAGAGGAAATGGGCCTCAGTGGTCTGCCTGGCTGGGAAGAAGTGATTTGTGTCTGGGTTGAGGAAGAAGCTTTTGATCGAATCCCCGCTCTCCCTTGGCGGGACTCGCTATGGGGGTGTAATGTTCCTCCTGGTCATCTATATTCTCCTTGGGCAGGAAGAAGAAGCCACACCCGAGAACAAGTGTCACTGCCAAAGGTATCAGCAGGAAAGCGCCAGGGGGTCTGTGCCAACTGTGAATCCCAAGTTTTGGAAGCCGCGGGAGGCGGTCGCTCCACACAGTCCGTGTGCCAGCGCCCCTTCGTCCTTTCTGAAGACTCCAGGGAGGCCGCCCTCTGCTCGCGGGCCTGGTGGGTCTGACTTTGGGATGGCGTCGCCTCTGGCGGTACCTGCTCTACCTCCAGCACAGGTGAGGGCCCCTGCTCTGGTGGGCTTGTTGCCTCCAACTGGTGCCCACTGGCCTCCTCGGCAGTAATCTTAGAACTATGTGGTCGCATCTCTGGACAGGAAAGGCAGCTTCTAGGCAGCCAACCAGGCAGCAGTCACTGGATGGCCAAGAAGACAGCAGCGATGCGCGGGAAGTCGAGCCTCCACCAAAGCAACGGTTTCCGGCTGCCGGTTTCCGGTTTCGGTCAGAATTCTGAGGAAGTCGCTTCGCCTGCGTGTGGCTGCCTTGGATTGGGCAAGTGTGCTCTGACCTAACTCCTCACAGTTGTCTGTGGGGACTGTGGGGAATCTAGTCTTTGCTCCTAAGTTTGTGCAAGAAACACTTGGTTGAAGACGAGACCACCAAAGCCTGCCCTGTGCTAGGCGCAGTTTATTTGGGATTTGACTTGTTTGTTTGCAGACTGGTGCATTTCTCACATACAGACACGTGCACACACATAGGACTATTATGACCTGTATACTAGGTGGTAGTTTTTTACCTTTCTGGAGATTACCCATTAGTAGCACAGTTCGCAGGTAAGGCTTTTTCATTGAAAAATGAAATTTGGTTTAAAAATTTGCAAGTAACATGGTTTAAAATAGTGTTACTGATTATGCTTTTTTTTGGTATAAAAGTTATGTCCCCCCCACCACTTTCATTATGTTCCTCTTGCTGTCCCCTCCTGTCCCTTGGGAACCTCAGTTATGTTGTCAGAGTCTAAGGCTTTGTTTTTATTGGCCATGCCCATTTCCTTTATTTTCTTTACTACATCAGTGCCACCATGCTTTTCTGTTTTATCTTTATGTGTGTGGATGTGTGTGGATGTGTGTGTATACATATATACATACATACATACATACATACATACATACATACATACATACATACATATATACATATTCACTCCTGGAAGTGCTTGGCATTCCATATGCAATGGTGAGGATCAAACTCTGGTCAGCTGCATACATGACAAAAAAGCCTTACTCTCTCTCTCTCTGACCCTATGTTTGTTTAAAACATCAATTTAGACCTTATTTTTCCCCCTAATACTAAAATACAAGGTTATCTAAGATTTTCTATAATTAGCATTATCATTTGTTGTCTATTTTCTATACACTTTAGAAGATTTTGAAATGCCCTATAATTAATAAGAAAATAAAACAGAGCCACAGAAATAGACAAAGGAAATCCAAATGCCTCTCAGGAGCTAATGAGAGTAAGAGAAGGGAACTGTGATGAGATTTTGGATAAATTGGTTATTAGACTTACTTCCTAAGAGGAACATTCCAGATTGAGAAATATTTTTGCCTTTTCCTATCTTTACATGTTCACTTAGAGTGTACTTAGAGCAGCAAAGCAAGTAGAGAAATATGAAAACGATCTATATGGCACCTACCCCTGTTACTATACTCAACTATAGTAAAAGGGTAATATAATATGAATATAGTAATATATTTAATATATATTTAAAAAAAACCCAAAGCAACAACATTTTTATCTTGGGCACAAATCCATCAAGTTATTAATCTCAAAAAGGAATTGCTTTTTCTTTCCTATTTTCTTTTGTTTTTCTTTGAATTTTTCTTCTGTGGTGGTCAGGGAAGTAGAATGAAAATATATACATGTATAAATTTGAAAGCTTTTTAAAATTTATTTTTTATTATAACACCATGATTACAAAATTGTTCATAATACAGTTGTTTCAGGCATTCAATGTTTCAACACCAATCCCACCACCAATCCCTCCACCAAGGTGGCCAGTCCCTACTCCTCCACCCCCTTCCCTTAGCAGGCACAAATAAATCTACTTCATATTGTTTTTTATAACAAAAAGGCATATGGAATTATCAAAAAATACATTAATGAAAGTCAATTTGTGACAACTTTCATCTTACAATGATGTTTTACCAAAGTCATGGTCTGAACACTTACTGGGCTGGCTGGTGCTGGTTGAGCCTTCTGTGTTATTGTTTTTCATCATTGAGCTTCGTGGTCTTCTACGCAACTTTCCTGTTAGATTGCTATGGTCCTACTGGGCTGTCAGTACTACGAAATTTGGAGATGTGTGTGGTTGCATAAACTTGGTTGTTTGGCAGCTTGATGAGGTACAGTTCTGGAGTTGGGCCATTTCTATGAAGGAGGATGCCAGGTGTTGGTGAGAGCTATGGGTTTTTAGTCAGAAAGGGAAACTACCTGTGCTCATTCTGAGAAGGCCCCAGAGTTCTCAGCTCTGTCTACCTGGGACAATTTATTTGCATCATGCTCTTTTTTTGAGATTAGCTGTGGAGCTGGGCCGTTTCGGTGTGTGTGATGTGGGTGCTGGGTCTTCCGGTGAGGGGAGGGTTTGAAAGCTATTTTTAAAAGGTCAAGTACACCATTTATTTATTTATTTATTGATTGATTTATTCTTAATATTTTATTAAGTACATCATTTAATAGTGGTATAAATGTTCTAGATTTATACTCCAATGTTTCCAAAAATACCATCTTTAGTAATTTTCAAGCAAACTTTTATTAATTTGATGCCTCTGGATGTAATAAAAAGAAAGGAAAATAAAAAATAGTAAAAAATAATAATAATATAAAGTAAAATTAACTTGGAAGGGAAGGTGAATTCCATTTGAGAGGAATACATAATACAATTCTTAGGCAAATACTGTAGATTCTGTGCTGGGTGGTTATGAATGTAAGAAAGCTACCTTGAGAGTTTGACTTCATTTCTAGTCAAAATCTGGCAACATGGTTTAAATAGTACAAAACAGAGAAGGGACCAATAAGACAATGATAGTTGGAAATGATCACTCTGGACAAGAACTGAGCGCTGAAAGTAGGCAAAGGGACTTTTCAGTACCTATACTGGAGAGAGGGGTTTGTGAAGGGAGGGGGAGATAGAGATAGAGATAGAGATAGAGATAGATAGATAGATAGATAGATAGATAGAGAGAGAGAGAGAGAGAGAGAGAAGAGGGAGGGAGGGGGAGGGAGGAGGAGAGAGTGAGTGGGAGAGAGAGAGGGAGAGAGGGAGCAGAGAGAGAGGGAGAGAGAGAGATATCTTGCCTGCCTTTAAACTGGGGATGTGGGGTATGGGAGGGAAACTGGGGACATTGGTGGTGGGAAACGTACACTGGTGAAGGAATGGGTGTTGAACATTATATGACTGAAGCCCAATTAGGAACAACCTTGTAACTGTGTGTCTCAGGGAGATTCAATTAAGAAAAAAGTTGAAGTAAGGCTTGAGCAATAGTCCAACGGTTAGGCGTTTGCCTTGCACGCCGCCCGCTGGGGGTGGATCTCCAGCAGCCCTATATGGTTCCCGCGAATCGCCAGGAGTAATTCCTCAGTGCAGAGTCAAGCGTGACCCCTGAGCGTCACTGGTGTGATCGCTAATCCAAGCCTTTGCAAAAAATTGTACAAGCTCCCCCCAGCCCCCCAAAACCCAAGGTGCTGGTGTCCGGGAATGGTCGCACAGTGCCTCGGAGACGGTCGCAGGTTCCCTTAGGGCATATTGCCTCTTTTCTTCTGCAAAGCCTTCATGAGATCTGACATGAAATCTTGCTCCCCACTCCCTCCACCGCCGCCAGGGGCTCCCGGGTTCTCCTGCCTTTTGGGAGGAGCAGGAGGCTTCTTGGCTGCCGTGGGAGGCGGCTTTGCCAAAGGAGGGGAAAGAGAGGGCGGTGGCGGCGGCGGCGGCGGCAAGGAGCCCACATCCCTGCACTAGGCGGCGGTGGGGGGCGGCACAAAGTCAGGCGGGGGATCATTGAATTCCGGGGGCGGCGGGGGCAGCGGGTCCTCGTCCCACACAGGCGGCGGGGGGCGGGGGGCGGCGGCAGGTCATCCTCGGGCGGGGCCGGGAAGCCCTTGGTCTTGGCGGGGATCACTGGGCTGTTCCCCTTGGCCTTGGGGGCTGTGACCGGGCTGTTGGAAGCTTCTGAACAGCGTCTCACAGGAGGGGGCGGTGGATGGCTGGCCTTGGTGAACTGGGGTACCCTGGGTGCTCCTGGCTTGGTGTCCTTCAACAAAGCAACGACAAGGTCATTCTCCACCCTCTTGGCCATGGCGAAGCCACCAGCTGGCTTGTTAGGCAGCTTCGACCCCAAGGGGAGCCCCCATTTCTCAGCCCCCCTGACTACCACGGGGGTTGTTTTCCAGGTCATCTGCTCAAGGCACCAATCCAAAGTAAAGTGGTTTAGAACAAGCCCCTAAAAAGATGCCCAGCTTAAGGCCCCGTTCAAAGATGTGGGCAGGCTGAGCCTCCGTGCTCTAACCAAGACAGCTGTGACCAGGAGGCTCCAGAGGAGCTTGTCCTCAGTACCACCTTCCTCTCGACAGACTGACGTGAAGGAGCATCAGGAGGACACGATTTACTGGCTCTGGGGTCTAGTCAGTGTTTTTTTGGTTTTGTTGGTTTTTGTTTATGGATTTTTGGGCCACACTGGGTACTGCTCAGGTCTTACTCTTGGCTCTACCTAACAGGGATCACTCCTGGCAATGCTCAGGAGATCTGGAATGTGCTGGCAATGGAACCCGCCTCAGCTGCATTCAAGGCAGCAAGCGTCCTACCCACTGTGCTCTCTCTCAGTCCAGCGTTTGTGGTTTTAAAGCATTGCTTTCCACGATCTGTTTGTTGTTGTTGTGGGGGTCAGTTCCAGTGCTATGTCAGGGCTGAGGAGGTAGTATGTAGTGCCCAGAATGGAACCTGCCTTTATGTCAGCTTAAGGGTCTCATAATGCAAACAAAAATGCCTCTCTGGAATTTCCACTTGTGGGTACAAGACAAACCACCAGAGTCAGCTTCTGGACCTGTGATAGTGTTCTGGGTTGCATTGGAGTTGCTGGTTGCAAGCTGTTAGGAGCAGGTGCCTGTTGAAATTATTTTGCTCTGTGGCAGAGGGGTGCTCAATGAGCTTCCCAGCCCCTGACCCAAAACTCTGGCTTAAAAGCCTTACTTTGATCAGCACAGAGATGAGGGAAGGGAAAAAAGATATTGCTCTCTCTCTGAAGAAAAGAGATAAAGAACCTGCCATAGAGGCAGGCTAGGGAGGGAGGAGGAACTGGGGACATTTGTGGTGGGAAATGGGCACTGGTGGGGGATGGGTGCTGAAACATTGTATGACAGAAAACTGAACATAAATATCTTTGTAATTGTATATCTCACGGTCGTATAATAAAATATTAAAAAATTGTTCTCTCTCTGGGCTGTGGAGACACTTTCCTGGCAGCTCTTGTTTCCTTGCCAGCATGCAGTGAACAAAGGTGGCCTTGCCCAGGTGGTCTTCCTTGGGAGGAGCCAGGTCTAAGTTCCTTCAGGTGTAACAGTCTCAGGCAGGTGCTAGGTAGAGTAGCGCCAGCACACCTGGGTGGCAGACTCAGATTTGCCTTTTTCTACCTGTGTGAAAGCTGACTGGCTAATCAGGTGTAAAATGAGCATCATAATCCCTATTATAATCCCTGTCATGGGATCATGATGAGATCAAATGAGCTACTTGGGTTCAGAAGTTGTCTCATGATGTAGTGCTTTGGGAGAAATCAGAAAGTCAGTTTTGGCCAAAGGCTAACATGCTCAGTCATCATCTGCCAACAGTGGAAGAAACAGTGCAGAATTATATTTACATCATGCAGCCTCCCTAGGAATTTCAGGCAGCTGAATCAAACACCCCTGTTTTGGTGCTAATTACTATCGCGATTTACATGTCATCAAGTTTTCATTCTCATTGTTGGTCTAATCAGCTCTTACCACTGGAGATTAAATTGACAGGTTTGCCTTCTTCGAACAAAATGTCTTATGATTGAGTTCTCTTTTATTTAGTTTATTAGTTTTGCTTCATAAGCTGTGATGACTGACTGGGATGTATTAAAGAATTTGGAATAGGCAGCTTGGCATTGGCGTTCATAACACAGATCTGCCATTCCTATTCTGAGATCTTTCTCTGGATGTCAGCCTTCAGAATGTTTTTCTTTAGTTGGCTTTATAGAAATTGTGAAACTAATAATGATGGCAAAAGATACTGCATGATGAGGCTTTCAGGATTAAAAAGACAACCTCATGAAGAGCAAGGAGGTCTACAGTGATTTTAAAAATATTTAATAAGTTCAAGAAACCAAGACTTTGCCTCTCCCACAGGCTGGTGGACAAAATGAAGTGACAAATTACGGATGCTACAATTATTTAAGGTTGTTTTGAATCTTACATGGGAAATATTCCAAAGGAACCGCATAGATCATTGGAATTGGAATATCACCATTTGGAATTTAGCTACATGTTTAGCTACAAATTTTTGATTTAAATGACTATTCATCATTGTTGAAAAAGATTATACACGCTGTTATTACACTTTGGCTATTAATAAAAATCTGTGTTTTCCCCCATCATCATAAGAATGTATATAGATCATGAACAGGGAAGTAGAAAATGCACATTTTATAGTGTAACCCTTCGAGTAGTCTCTGATGTAATCTTCTGCTTAACTAGTTGCTCAAAGAAAAATCACTCCAGTCAAGATAAATGTAGCTGAAGAAAAATAAATTTGCCAATCTCAGCATTAATAAAAAGTTTAACAAAATAGATGGTTTCACTTTTGAGTTTAACCTATGGAAGGTGAAGACAGAAAAATACAAAACAAGTAAAGTTTTATTATTAAGTAATAATGGTCTTGACCTCATTGCTTCAGTAACTGTAAGTGCTTTTTTTTAAAAAAGATTTTTTAATAACAGCGGTTAGTAGAAGAGTGACAATGGTTTAGAATCTAGACTTCCAGATGACAGTCTGTTAGAATTTCTGTGTGTTCTTCTCTGGCCTTACCTTGGCTGTTTCACTGTGCCTCTGGGCTTCCTGTAGAACCGGGCTCACAGAAGCAGCTGCCTGGGGAATCTGACCATTGGCCTGACTGGGGCCTGCTTTAAGTCCTGAGAGGGAGGAAAAAGAGACAGGGTGGGCAAAGAATTCACAACATTCTCTCTCTCTCTCTCTCTCTCTCTCTCTCTCTCTCTCTCTCTCTCTCTCTCTCTCCAATAGCTGGTGGTGCTCAGGACTGACTCCCTGGCTTTGTGCTCAAGGATCATTCCTGGGGGTTTCTGGGGGGGCACATAATGGGTGCCTTACCTGCTGTACTATCTCTCCAGTCCCATTTCTGGCATTCTTGACAGTGAATCTGAAACTGTCAGTTGGCTTATGTGTTCAGAGCATTAAGAAAGGGGTTCACAGAGTGTGGGACATGGGCCTTCCTGAAAACCTGAGGTTTTTCTGGAGGATCAGCAAAAGGGGCAGGAAAGTGAATGCGTTGGAAAGGCTACGGAGATCTGCATTAGTGTGTGTGTGTGTGTGTGTGTGTGTGTGTGTGTGTGTGTGTGTGTGTGGCACTAGACGCCTCAGCAGGGGAGGTGCGGGCTGAGGGGCAGAACAGAATATGTTCTTTTAAAAACATTTTGGCAATTAGAAAATAAACCTTGAAAAAAAAATTCTTAACAGGCATTCCTGATGCTGAAGAGTCTTCTGAAATGTATGCCGGCAGCTCCAAACCATACTGTGTACCAGAAAAGTTTGCCAACATTGTACTCTACAAAAACATATTTTGGGCACAGAAATCGTTGGCAGAGGGGTCTAGGCAAAACATGCAAACCCAGCTCTACCTGGGAATTTGATATTCTGGTTTTTGCTTCATACCTAGCAGTGTTTTGGGGTCACTCTCAGTTCTGTGCTTGGATGGGGCTTCTTTTTTTTTTTTTAAGTATTTTATTATACCACCGTGAGAAATACAAATAAAAAGATATACAATAAAAAGTTCATGTTTGGTTTTGGTCATACAGTGTTTCAGCACCCGTCCCTCCACCAGTGCCCACCCCCATACAAATAAAAAAGATATACAATTAAAAAGTTCATGTTTGGGTTTTGGTCATACAATGTTTCAGCACCCGTCCCTCCACCAGTGCCCATCTCCCACCACCAACATCCCCGGTTCCCTCCCCCTTCCCCAGCCCTGCTCCATGGCAGGTTCTTTATTTCTTTCCCTTTCTCTCTCTTTCTCTTTTCCTTCCCTTCCAGACTATGGATTACAGAACATACATTAAAAGGTTGTCATGTGAATCCTTTTGCCTCTATTTAATGCTCAGTTCTAGGTTGGCATTAGTACCCTCGACTATTATTAGCACCCTGTTCCATTTTCTGTCTTACCTAAACTCTGACTCCCACACGTTTGTGATAATTTCCACCTTTGACAAGACCTCCCGATATATGCTTCACTTGACCTTGGATATTGGTATCATAATATGTACATATATATTTATGCCATGCAAATAAATGCAGTCATTCTGTATCTATCTCTCTCCTTCTGGCTAATTTTGCTCAACATAATCTTCTTGGATGGGGTTTCTTGCAGTGCTCAAGGGATTCATCTATAGTGCTGGGAATTAAACCAGGGCCTCTAGCATGCATGCATGCAAACCATGTGCTTCGCCCATTTGAGCCCCTCTCTGACCTCTGGGATTAGGTTTTTTCCCCTTCAGAAAGCTCTGACATGTAATTATTTTCCTGCATCAGACTCCCAGCCCCCACAAAGCAAGGCTAATTGAGCTTCCTAACAAAAATATTCTTCATTCTTTTTTTCCTTCCCTTGTTGTTGCTTACATGACTGGGATAGAGGTGTGTACAACACTTGGTTGTGGTGCAACAGAGATAATCTACTCTGTTGAGAGGTTGCAGGTCCCAAATGGCAGTCCCTGGTTTGTGAGGTGGTGCTGGGATCAAACCCTTAACCTCATGTTTGCGGGACTGGTGCTTTGCCACTGAGTTATCCCAGAATTTGGTTTTTAGAGAATTAGATTCAGGAGCTGCATGTTGATCCTTCTGGTTCCCCAGAGAAGTTTCTGGAGAGAACTGCTACATTGTCATACATTTCTCCAAGGGCTGAAGTGGCCCCCGAGAGCCCTTTTGGTGGGCTCCCTGCATGTTCTACACACAGAGATAGCTCAAAGAAACTGCTTTAACTATGTTCAGTGCCAGCTATTCTGGAAAATGTTTAAGAAATGACTTTTTGCAAGTATATGTCTGTGTGTCCCTCATATTTTGAAAAACTCATTCATCTACATGAAAACCCATAGAAAGCTATTAAGGACTTCAGGGGACTAGGAAGAAAGAAGAAAAATGGGAGAGCTCGATGTGGACTAGGGTGTTCATGGTCTCAGAGCATCTCTCAATAAGAGATTCCATAGCACAAGATGAATATTCCAGGGGCCAGAGTGATAGTACAGCAGGAACGGAGTTTGCCTTGCACGTGGCTGAGGCGAGTTTGATCCCCAGCATCCCATATGGTTCCCCAAGCACTGCCAGTAGTTAATTCCTAAGCAAAGAGCCAGGAGTAACCCCCTAAACGTAGCCGGCTGTGACCCAAAAAAAGCACACACACACAATAAAAAACCAAACAAATCCCAAGATGAATATTCCAGAGGAACTGGATAACATCTTAAGCAAGAGGGAAGATTCTAGATACTAATATTTACCAGCTTCAGTTTCTTCTGTGCAGTTGGAAATATAATCTATGTGATTCAGAGCAGTAGTATAACCAGAAACAGGTTTAAGTTTGACATTCAGGATTTGGATTACACCTTAGACATGATATCACTGAGGTGACAGGAAATGACCTTGACCTTGATGTGGGCAGCATCTTGGGAACTAAGGGATCTAGACAGATGTCATTTGTCCTCTGTCAAGACGTAACTCCTGAGAGCTCACACTAAAATGAGGATCACTACTTTATCCATAAGCACATTACAAAAATGTGGCCAAAGCTTTGCTAAGTCACTTATAATGAAACCCATGTAAGGGTTAAGTTTAAGTACCTATACTGTTTCCCTGAACCTACATCTATATGGTCTGGGGAGGATCCAGGCATCAGAAGGAACTGTGTCTAGGGAGTATCTTTTTATATATAGCATGTGTTGGATTTTTTTGTTTGCTTTTTGTTTTGAGGCTAAATCCAGTGGTGCTCAGAGTTTGCTTTTGGCTCTGTGCAGGGATTGCTTCTGGTGGTGCTTGGGGGGCAACCATGTGTGGTGCTGGGGAATGAATCTGGGTTGGGGGCATGCAAGGCAACCACCCTATCTTCTGGATTCTATCAGCCTCTGTTGATTGGATGAGCGTGAGCAGGAGTTCTGCATCAGTTCTGCTATTACCTGCAGGAGGAGGAGCTGGTGTGGCTGAGTTGACAGTGCCCGGGTTTGTCCATCGAGAGGCAAGCCCAGCCTTTGCCACAGCCCGCTGGTAGTTTTCATAGAGGGTCTTTCCATACTGTGAAGGGGACACAAAAGAAGAAAGTGAGGCACCCATTGAAGCCCAGCTATGACAGTGTATTGAGAGGAAGAAGCGCTTCATGGCTACTCATTGTTGTCTTTGCTGGCAGCTGCTGTGGTGTGACCACACCTGGGGATACTTTTAGGCAGTGCTGATGGGGGCTGCAATGCCAGAGATGGAAAATAGGATGGAATGTGCTCTACCACTTTGAGCCACTGCCCTGGTCGACTCTTTTTTACTTTTTTTTTCTTTTTGGGTTATATCCCACGATGTTCAGGCATTACTCCTGGCTCTGCACTCAGGAATTAGTCCTGGCGGTGCTCAGGGGGCCATATGGGATGCCAGGGATAGAATCCGGTCGGCCACATGTAAGGCAAGCACCCTCCTTGCTGTGCTATAACTCTGGCCCCTGATCTGCTCTTTTTATACTCTTGGTTGTTTGCAGGCCACACCTGGTGGTGCTCAGGGATTACTCCTGTGTCAGGCACTCAAGAATCACTTCTGGCAGGGCTTGAGGGCCCATATAGGGTGCAGAAAAGACAAGCGCCTCACTAGCTGTACTATCGCCTCCAGCTTCTTACCTATATTTTTTGTTAAGTGTAAAAATTTCAATTAAAAAATTCACAAATTCATTCCATGCAGTACATAATTTTCCAGACCAACAGTCAGTGAATGCTTCAGTACCTAGACCTCGGAGGAACACTGAGTCAGGTAATTCTGATTATACATGCCTGAATGCATCTACACTAATCCACACGATACTTGCAACACTCCATGCAGAAATGCATGAGAATGTGCACATGGAAGTAAACCCTGGTTTTTGGGCCACTGGAGAGGCCCATGTTCCTCTTTCTCACACATACTGAAAATGCTCAAGGGACAAATAAATAAGCCACTGTCTCCTGGGTATTGATCCAGGCACCACTGGCCAGCAATTTCAGAGTATAGGTCATGAAGTGGCCAACTCGGAGTTCAGGTGTTCCTACCTTGGCGATCCTGATTCCCGCTACCCATTGGCTTAGTGTTCTGGCATCATCACAGCAGAGATACTTGATATAGTGGGACTCCTTCTGAATCTGAGGATGCTATGGAAAAAGAAAAAAGAACCATGTCCAAGGCTGTCAGGGACTGCTGGGGTCACTAATAATACTGGGAAAGGAGTTCCTTTCTACCTCTGAAGTTGGCGGGGGAACAGATAAAAACTCAGGAATCCGGCACAGTTTTAAAAAGACTTTACTATCACAGTTTCTGATATACAATCCAAGAACAGGAAAAACCCGGACTCTGGGTTTCCGGCTGGGCTCCGGTCATGTAGGCCAAGTGGCTGCCACCACGTGTTGAAGCCCAACAGAGAACGGAGAGGACAGAGAGAGGAAAATGCCAAGGGAAGCCAAAATGGAAAAAAGGCCTCTTCTTATTTTCCTAGCTTCTTTTATACACAGAAGCCCGCCAAAATCTTCTAGCCCAGCCTATCGTGGGTTGGGCTATCTAGAGATGAAGCCAGATAAATGACCCTTTTGAAATGTAGATCTTTAGGTGGGCCTTTGGCTCAAGCTTCACAAAAGCCAGAGCTGATTTCCAGAGGCAAAATCTCCCTAGCAGAAAGAAGAGGGGCTGCATCTCTGAACTACAAAGCAGTTCAGAATGTAATTTATAGGAATGGCATTAATACTTTTTACCATGAGTATATAGCTAGCAGATTCCAGACTCTGGATCCCACTAAGGTCCAAAATCCATCAGAATAATTCTCTTTGGCATTACCTTTAGAGTCAGAGACACGTTAGTTTGCCCAGAGATGTACTGGCATGTCTCTGAACTAGAATTGATTACATTATGATTTATCCATTTATCTCTGCACTGCTTTCCAAGCTTGGACGTTAGCACATGGTTGCCCGAGGCTCACGCCTTGCCATGTTGGCGAATGAGCTGGAGAGTCTTTGAAGACAGGCGTCCTTTTGTGGCTTTCTCTCTCTTGGCACAATCATGGAGGTGCTGAACCAGTCACTTGTATTCTTCATTGATGTCGTCAATGATGGTATCTTCCCATGTTGCCGCAAGGTGCCAAAGAGTTCCCAGTTGGTGGTCATTCTGGGAGTTCTCTTCAATTCAGACCTGAACACCTGAAGAATCTGCCGTCAGTTCTCATCAATACACTGGCTCGGCTCTTCACACACTACCTGTCTGAATGCAAGGTGCCTTCCCAATGGAAAACCAGCAGGACAGTTCTACTGTTCAAGAAGGGAGACATCCATGTCATTGGCAACTATCACCATATCTGCCTGTTGTCCGTCATCTACAAGCTGTTCAATCGAGTCATCCTGAACAGGATTGGCAGAACTTTAGATGAAGGACAACCATGTGAGCAAGCTGGCTTCTGAAAAGCGGTTCAGCACAATCGACCATATCCACACCGTGACCAAGCTCATTGAGGTTTGTAGGGAGTTTGTGATGCCGCTCTGTCTCACGTACATTTGATTTAAAGAAAGTCTTTGATTCTGTTGAGACTGAAGTGGTCATCGAAGCCCTAGCCAAACAGGGTGTTCAAACATCAAGATCCTTTGTGAGCTGTATTACAGATTCACCATCAGGATCTCACCATTCTACAAGGAAGTGATCACTGATGTCAAAAAGAGGGGCTCGGCAGGGTGATACCACTTCACCAAAACTCTTCAGTGTCACCATCGAGAACATCATGCGACAATTAGAATAGGAAGGAATGGGAGTGAAGATAGATGGTCGGCAACTGCACCACCTTTGCTTCGCTGATGACATCGTTCTAATAACACCAAACATTAGCCAAGTGGCACAACGCTGGCTGACTTTGACCGAGAATGTGGAAAGATAGGTCTACAGCTGAATCTCAACAAAATTATGTTCATGAAAAATGAACTAGTTCCAGAGACCCCATTCACTCTCAATGGAACAAACACCTCTGAATACAGAAGTTATGTATATCTAGGTCGAGAACTCAACATGATGAACGACCGAAAAGCTGCTCAGGAGGAAGAGAGCAGCAAAGAATGCCTTCAAGAGCATCGGAGAAATAGCTTAAAGGACAAAGACCCTCCGGTTCCGGGCACATCTCTTTGACTCCACCATTCTTCCTGCATTAACATACGCCTCAGAGACCTGGGTCCTATGAAAGCAGGGTGAGAACGCTATTCGGTCTCCCAGAGAGGAATCGAAAGAGCTATGCTTGGAATATCACGCCTCACTCAAGTGAGAGAAGGAATCGGAGTTCCAACCTCCATCAACGATAGTCAGGCATCAAAAATCAGATGGGCTGGACATGTAATGCTACTTGGAGAAGAGTCTTTACCGACTAGAGTTTTACCGACTGGATCCCACGGGATGTCAAAAGAGCATGTGGCTGCCCACCTACAAGATGGTCAGACTTCTTTGTCAAGACCCTGAACAAATGGTTTTGAGGCTCTTCGTATTCCTGGAGCAAGCAGATGCCATTGGGCTACACTGGCATGTGATAGGGTCAAATGGAAACGTTACTGGTGCCCGCTCGAACAAATCAACGAATAACGGGATGTCAAGTGATCAAGTGATGGTTGATCCAATGTGGCCAAGTACTCTTGGAATATCTACATGTATGTCCCACGTGGGGACCCATGGGAACAGAATATTAATGTGGGACAAGCGAGATTCATGATAAAATAATTATGCCGTATATAATTATGAAATCAGTCCAATTCTGTCCGAACTCCCATTGTGTCTGCTTGGAGAATCCCCAAAGGCTTCGGAGATCAGCTCTCCCACACACGCTAAGTCTAGCTGGAGGCTAAGGCTCAGTAGGGCGTGTCACCCAACACAAGGCCACCTATAAACTCGCCACTTAAAAGCACCTTTCAAGGGCCAGAACCATAGTTCAGTAGACAGGCTGTTTGCCTTGCATGTGGCTGACTGGGATTTGATCTCTGGCATTCTCTGAGCATTGCCAGGAATAATTCTGAGTGTAAAGCCAGGAGTAAGCCCTGAGCATCATAGGGTGTGACTCAAAAACAAACAAAGCCCTTTTTCAAGAAAGTTTTACTGTTCTGAACAGTTTATGGGATTTCCGGAGGTGGTGACCGAAATGCCTGGTAACAGTAGCAGGACTGGAAGAGGAGGGTGAACTTTCAACAGCTTGAAGAAATCATGGCAGAAACCACTGACGCTACCTCCTCTGCTGTCAGTGACCCAGCTTGCATCTGCCTTTGCAATATCTGAAACCCCTTGGTGCGTTCATGTCTCCCCCACCATAAGAAATCAGTCATCTTCCATTGATCAGACAAGGGAACTTGCACTATGGTCATAGAATCGGTGCTTTCGTGACATCTCCCAGTCAGTTTTAGGGGGCCTCTACCCCTGAAAATCAGAGATCTAAGTCTTTGTTATCCCGTTTCTTACCAGATCTGCCATGATGGGCTCTGGGTAAGTGGCTGGAGATTATTTTTCTCTTTTCTAGATGCAGTGGCTTGGGGCACTGCTCTGGGTGGTCACTGAGGCTTTCTGGGGAGCCCACAGTGAAGAGAAGAGTGATATGGCTGACACTATGGGGATCTGGCACAGGCAGTTCCCTGGTGAATAGATTCCCCCTAATTCCTCTTTCTTAATCCTCCCTGCGTGCCTAGCAGTGTGAGTGAGGCTGTCAAGTTGGAGTCTCATTGCAGAGGCCCTCCCAGTGCTCGTTTACTGCACAGTCTGGAACTTCACAGGCATTAGCAGAAACAACTGTGGAAGGAAAGAAACAAACCAAAATTTCCTGTTGCCTCATGAGTCTTGAGGGCACAGGGTGACTCGTCTAAGTGCATAGATGTAGTTCATGGGGATTCTTACAGGGTTTGGAGTGTTGCTGGGCTTTACTGCCTGGGAGAATAACACCCCCGCCCAAACTACCGAGTGAGACTGTGCAAGTGTGAGGGAGGGTAGTGCCACCTCTGTCTTCTTCCTTTATTTCCGGGAAGAGCCTTTTCAGCCTGCTGTGATAAGCAGATTTGCTGGTGGGGCTGAAAGTGAAGCAGAATTGCCCAAAGACCTGCAGCGCTGCATCTACCTCAGTGGCAGAAAGGGGGCAGAGCTGAGCAGCTTCTCTCTTAGACTATTGCTTCCACCTCTTCCTCTTCCATTGCTTTTCCTGGGACTCAGAGACCTTTATGGAAATGGCCCTTTGCATAGATGATTTAAGTGGGGACATGGTGCCTAGGACTGTGAGCATCGTACCTGAACTCGCTGCCCTACTGCTGTCTTGTGGCCCAGCCAGCAAGAAACAGTGGTGAGTCTGTCTTTGCATTGAAAGGAGACTACGTGGACTACAAGTGTTTGAAATGAGGGTAGTACTTTTTGATTTTACAAATGAGGACAATCCAAACTCAGACAGGTTAATAGTAGTTCCATTAGAACTTTAGGTCTCTTGCCATAGCCTACAATGTCTGTTTTTCTAATAGCCCCAGAATCTAGGACTTAAAGTCACCAAAGAAAAATAGAGATATTATAAAGAATTCCTTTTTTTTTTTTGGCTTTTTGGAGCTAAGTCTACCCTCATAGCTTTATCTTTGAATAGATTTTCTCCCTTTACTTAGTTTCTCAAAATCAGCATCAGCAGCTACTCTTGAAAAGTCCAATTTACTTAAGTCCAAAGGCCTCCTCAAGAGTATCACGCTGAGTGAAACGAGTCCGGAGAGGCACAGACACAGAATGATTGCACTCATTTGTGAGATATAAAAATGTAGTGTGAGACCCAAGGACAGTAGAAACAGGGGCCAGGAGGAGTGGTGCAAGGTTGGGAGCCTGCCTCAAGTTGCTGGGGGAGAAGGAAGCTGGGACAGATAAGGGGCCAATATGACAATGATAGTGGAAATGATCACTCTGGTTAAGAACTGAAAGTCCCTACTGAAACCTATTGCAAATAGGTAAAGGAACATGGTAACGTCTCTATGCTGCCAAACAAAATGGAGAGAGAGACTTTGAGACTTTGCCTGACTTTAGACTGGGGTTGGGGGGATGTTTGGAGGGAAATTGGGGACATTGGTGGTGGGACATGTACACTGGTGGAGGGATGGGTGTTGGAATAGTGTAAGTCTGAAATGCAATCAGCCAGGGCTAAAAGCTGAACCCCTGGATGATGTTTTCTACTATGGCCAACAGATGGCATCAAATACTCTAAAATGGTGGATGAAATTTTCCCTGTTAAGGGTTTTCATTAGACATTAGATTTTATTCTTGTAAATATGATGCCAATTTACATCTTCTGAATGCCCTTAAGATCAGCATTCTATATAAATTCTGAAAATGTGTCCTGAAACCAAAGCAGGATTAGTCACATTCCTGGAGGTTACATCAATGAGGAGACAGTGGAGAGCTTCTTCCCTAGAGGACTGTGACATTCCACAAATGCTTGCAGCATTCCTTCCAATGACAGAATTCCCAAAGCCAAACTAAAAGTCTTGCCTGTCAGCAACAGACCCCCTCCCTTATCACAGCCTTTTTGGCTAGTTCTGACTTGGCAAATATGAATCCCCAGAAATTACATCTTCGTACTTGTTCTTAGGAAGTAGGTGCTATTTTCTTTTCTGAGGTATCTAAAAAAAATGGTTACTATAAATTGCGCTTGCAAAGAAATGCACAAAAATGCCTATATTGAGGATTTCATGGATACAACAATTT
>JAJIBD010002821.1:0-70361 GCA_021461705.1 Cryptotis parvus
CAGACTATGGATTACAGAACATACATTAAAGGGTTGTCATGTGTATCTTTTTTTTTTTAATTTGTTTTTTAATTTTTTTTTTTTACAATTACAAAGATATACAATTAAAAAGTTCATATTTGGGTTTTGGTCATACAGTGTTCCAGCACCCATCCCGCCACCAGTGCCCATCTCCCACCACCAATGTCCCCGGTTCCCTCCCCTCCCCCAGCCCTCCCTCCATGGCAGCTTCTTTATTTCTTTCCCTTTCTCTCTCTTTCTCTTTTCCTTCCCTCCAGACTATGGATTACAGAACATACATTAAAGGGTTGTCATGTGTATCTTTTTGCCTCTATTTAATGCTCAGTTCAAGGTTGGCATTAGTACCCTCGACAATTGTTAGCACACTGTTCCGTTTTCTGTCTTACCTAGCCTCTGACTCCCACACGTTTGTGATAATTTCCACCTTTGACAAGACCTCCTGATATATGTTTCACTTGACCTTGGATATTGGTATCATAATATGTTACATATATATTTATGCCATGCAAATAAATGCAGCCATTCTGTATCTGTCTCTCTCCTTCTGACTAATTTCACTCAACATAATCTTCTCCATGTCCATCCATTTATAGGCAAATTTTATAACTTCATTTTTCCTAACAGCTGCATAGTATTCCATTGTGTAGATGTACCAAAACTTCTTTATCCAGTCATCGATTTTCGGGCACTCTGGTTGCTTCCAGATTCTGGCTATTGTGAATAATGCTGCTATGAACGTAAAAAGTAGGGATGGTGTTTCCGCTGGGCGTATTTTTGGTTTCCCAGAGTAGATTCCCAGGAGTGGTATGGCTGGGTCAAATGGGAGTTCAATTTCTAGTCTTTGGAGGAAAGTCCATATTGTTTTCCAGAAAGGCTGTACCAGCCGGCATTCCCACCAACAATGGATGAGTGTCCCCTTTTCCCCCCACATCCACGCCAGCACTTGTTGTTCTTGCTCTTTTGAATATGTGCCAGTCTCTGTGGTGTAAAGTGGTATCTCATTGTTGTTTTGATTTGCATCTCTCTGATGATTAGTGATGATGAGCATTTTTTCATATGTTTTTTGGCCATTCGAATTTCTTCCTTGCTGAAGTTTCTGTTCATTTCTTCTCCCCATTTTTTGATGGGGTTGTTTGTTTTCTTCTTGTAAAGTTCTACCAGTGCCTGATATATCCTGGATATTAACCCCTTATCAGATGGGTATTGGGTGAATATTCTTTCCCATTCTGTGGACTGCTTTTGTATCTTAGTCACTGTTTCTTTTGAGGTGCAGAAGCTTTTTAGTTTCATGTAGTCCCATATGTTTATCTTTTCTTCTAGGTTGCTTTGTTAGTGATGTTTCACCTTTGAAGATGCCTTTAGCTTCAATGTCGTGGAGGGTTTTTCCTATATTTTCTTCAATGTACTTTATGGATTCAAGTCTGATATTGAGATTTTTAATCCATTTTGGTCTGATTTTTGTGCATGGTGTTAGACACAGGTCCAAATTCATTTTTTTACATGTCACTGCCCAGTTTTCCCAACACCACTTGTTGAAGAGGCTTTCCTTACTCCATTTTAGACTCTTTGCACCTTTATCAAAGATTAAATGATCATGTGTTTGAGGTTGGGTGTCAGGATACTCAATTCTATTCCATAGGTCCACAGGTCTGTTTTTATTCCAATACCACGCTGTTTTAATTACTACTGCCTCGTAGTACAGTTTGAAGTTGGGAAAGGTGATGCCTCCCATCTTCTTTTTCCCGAGGATTGCTTTAGCTATCCTTGGGGGTTTAACTTGCTAACAAATTTTATCATGTCTCCCCTGATTTCATTGAAAGCAAAGGGAAACCACTTGACTTGTGAAAGGATTTTTTAAACAATTATTAAAAGCGTACTCGCTGTTATACTGATTATATGCTCTATACTGATTAGACCGATTATATCAATTTCTGAGAAGTATGCAGTGACACACTGTTGCTTTAATTTTTTATGTTACTTATTGTTTCTCATACTTTGTTTAACCGTAGATATTAAAAACAATAGAAAAAGTTAATGTTTTAAACTCAGTATGCCTTTGGCAAAACAGTTTTTTTTTTTTTTACTGTTTCCTGTGTCTGGAAACCTTTTCCGTAGGACTTCTTTTTTTTTTTTAATTTTTTTATTATACCACCGTGAGACATACAATTACAAAGGTGTTCATAATTGGTTCTTGGTAATACAGTATTCCAGCACCCATCCTTCCATCAGTGCTCCATTTCCACCACCAATGTACCCCACCCCTCCTGCCCACCCCCCAGGCTGCCTCAATAGCAGGTAGCCGTGCAAAACAGTATTTTTAAGAGAATGCTTTTCCCTTAGCACATGTTTTTTGCGTTTGTTTTTTTTCCTGAATCAGTGCCTGGCATGTAGCTCCTCTAAAGAGAAATGGTAAGATGAGAGAGAGTGGAAAGGGAACCATGGGGAGGAGAGAGAGAGAGGAGAAAGGGGTGTGGCTGAGAACTTTGTCTCCAAACAAGGGAAATATCTAACTAGCAGAACTGGGTCACAAGTCAGGGCCAAAAGAACTTGTTGCAGACGTTCCAACTTTTCAAAGGGAAAATAATCTGAGAAGAATAAAAAAAATAACTACCACTTGGAGTTTGAACTCAATTTGTTTTACTACCTTTTGGAGGAGAGAGGTGTTGAGTGGGCCATGCCCAGAGGTGCTTAAAAGCTACTCTTGGTCCAGAGCTCAGAACCAGTGCCAGCGTCACTCCTGGAGAGCTCCTGGGAAACACGAGGGCCGGGAGATCCAATGGGTTGACCTGTGTAAGGCAAGTGCCTTCCTAGCTGTTCTATTTCTCTGGGTCCAAAGTTAATTTTAAAATCTGCTTTGAGCTTTGGATTTGCTTGTTGATTCAGATTTGTGCTGGTGGTTTCCAGACAGTCTCACAAATCCCTACAGTATCAAGCTAAGGGCCTCTTGGCATACATGAAATAATTAATGATCTCTGAAAGAATAACTTTTAAATTGCCTCCAGAGACATCAGATGAAGGTCCGTCCACTGTTTTTCTCCTCCTTTCCCTGTGCCTTTCTGGACAGCAAGTCTGATGACCCCCTCAGCTGCAAGATTTTTCTGGCTAGAAGCTGGGCCACACATCAGAATGACTTGGGGCTTTGGGGGGAGGTGGGGAGAGAATGCAGATTCATGGACCTTATTCCTGGACAACTAACTGAATTTGATTATTGGGAGCTTGCCTGGGGGTAATAATTTCAGACAGCGGTTCAGGGATTTTCCTGCAGAAGGTACTTCGATGTGGATGGTGTAGCCTGCGAGCCCAATGCAGGCGTGCATGCCTCCAGCCAGCCTCGGCTGGAACTGCACCCACCAGGCCATCCTCACCTGCAGACCGCAGCCTTACTGTACTGCTGAAACCCTTTGAGCTGTTTCCCCAGCCCCACCCACTTCCCTTTCTGTGGTAGAAAAAGAGCTCTCTCAGCCGGCTAGCTCTTCCTCTAGCTGCTATATTTAATGTGGGCCACTGAGCAGCAGAGCACCGCCTGTGGCTTCTTTCCCACTCACCCCGGCTAGACGTGGGCCCAAGGCTTTCCCCTTAATCTTCCCTTTCCAGTCCTCTCATAATTTTTAGCACAAGCAAGATTGGCTTAAGAGCCAGTTTTGGTATACACAAAGAGTCAAAGTGAAGTTCATTTAACTATCGATGTATCCATCCTAAGTGACTTTTTTTTAATCTTGGTTTTGATTTTGATTTGGGGCCACACTCAGTGGTGCTCACGACTCACTCCTGGCTCTGTGTTCAGGAGTCATTCCTGGCAGTGCTTGAGGGACAATATGTGGTGGTGCCTGGGATCAAACCTCAGGTCGGTTGCGGAATCAGTTGAGTGCCTCACCTTCTGTGACAGCTTTTTGTTTGCTTGTTTGTTTTGATTGGGGGGGCACACAGGGGATGCTCAGGGGTTACTACTGCTCTGCACTCAGGAATTACTCCTTGTGGTGTTTCAGGGACCATATGTGATGCCAGGGATCGAATCCAGGGAAGCCACATGCGAGCAAGTGCCCTCCCTGGCTGTACCATCTCTCTGACCGATGGGTCAGAGATCACCTTCTATAGTATGTCTCTGGTCCCCCTAATCGATTTCTTTTTATTTTATTTATTTATTTATTTATTTATTTGCTTTTTGGGTCACACCCAGCGACATTCAGAGGGTTACTCCTGGCTCTGCACTCAGGGAATTACTCCTGGCGGTGCTCAGTGAACCATATGGGATGCTGGGGATCGAACCCGGGCCAGCGCAGGCCAGCCGCGTGCAAGGCAAACGCCCTACCCACTGGGCTATCGCTCCAGCCCCAATCAATTTCTTTTAAAAGCAATGCTAAGGCCACATAGAAATTTAGTAGGAGTTATAGTGAATTCCCAATAGTCCTTTCCCTCACACTCCCACTGGAGTGGAAGCTATTACAGTTTATCAATTCACAATGACTGACACATCATTGTCACCCATAGTTTACTCTTAGGGTAAATTCTTGGTATTGTACATTCTATGGCTTTGGAAAAATGCTTAATGACATATATTAATGTATCATATAGAATGGCTTCACAAACTCCTCTGTGTTCTATCCACCCACCGCTCCCCTCTAACCAATCTCTGGCAACAATAATCATTTTATGACCTCCATAATTTTGCCATTCCGAGAACCTCATGTAGCTGAAAGCTTGAGTTTTAGTCTGTTCAAATAGACTTCTTTCATTGGGATTTAAACTTCCTCCATGTATTTTAATGATTTGATAGCTCATTTCTTTTTTAGTATTGAATTATATTTTATTGTCTGAATAGATCACAGTTCATTTATACATTCATCCACTGAAGGACATTTTGGAGGCTTCCAAATTTTGGCAATCATTAGAAAAGCTTTTGGGGTCCAGAGAGATAGTATAGTGGGTAGGGCATTTGCTTTGTATGTGGCAGGGATTGAAACCTGGCATCCCATATGTTTCACTGAGCACCACCAGGAGTAATTATGAGTGCAGAGCCAGGAGGAGGAATCCCTGAGAATCACCAGGTGAGACCCAAAAAGCAAAAATAGAAAAGCTTTTGCTGGATGTTGTTGTCATTGTTAGAATGTACTGGAATCTTACACTCTTTGTGTCTTGGATTACAGCATTGCTAGGAGTTGCATTTGGCCATGTGAGGGGTCATATCCCACCCTTGTGTTCAGGTTGTGGTATGCCCATAATGTTCTGCTATTTGGATAAAAAACAAGGAGTGTTGTTCCTGAATTACAGGGTAAGAGTATATGTTTGTAGGAAACTGCCAAACTTTTCTTCCAACATCGTTCTATCCTTTTGCATTCTTACCTGCAATGAATGGGAGTTAGGATCATCAGCGTCTCACAGGAAAACCAACTCTTTTGCAGAGGAACTAGGAGGGAAGAATAGGATAAAGTGGGAGTGAAGCCCGCTTGGAGGAAATGGAGCAGTTAGAATAAAATAGCGAAAGAGGAGAATACATTTCTGTTCCTTCTTTGCTTTCTCTTTCCTAGTAAGTCTCATGTCACCACCTACTCACTGAAACTAAAGACTGAACTAAAGAACAAACAGGCCCATGACTGATGAGATATGAGTCTTAGACCTGAGAGTCTACGCTCAATTGGCTGGAAGGAAGTGGGTCTGCTACTCCTGCAACACGACGGCTCTCAGAAAAGAGTTTTGGGATTGGAAAGATACTTCCACACAGCTGGCCCACTTTCAACCCTTGGAATTTCCTATGACCCCCAAGCACTGCCACGGCTGATCACTGAACACAGAGCATGGAGTAAGCCCTGAGCACTATCGGGTGTGCTTCCTAACCCCCCAAATAAAGAGTTGTTGACTAAAAGCAAAAATATAAACAAGCTCCAGTTCAAAAGTCTTAAGTCTGTCAAAGTCCTTTGTCTAGTTCAAGGAAACACAGACCAACTCACAATTCCATAGATTCTATCTTCATTGTTTTTGTTCCTCTCAGCAAGTGTGTTTCTGTATATATTGTGTGCCTTGGAAAGAGCGAGGTGCTAAATATTATCTACCCCTACTCCCTTGTGAAGCCAAGGGCAGAACTTGATCAGGATGGTCTCTTTTTTTTATTTTTTTGGTTTTTTGGTTTTAGGGCCACACTCAGCAGTAGTTAGGGCCTACTCCTGGCTCTGCAGTCAGGGATAACTCCTGGTGGGGTTTGGGGACCATATGTGGTGCTAGGGGATCAAACCTGGGTCAGCCATGTGCAAAGCAAGTGCTCTACCCACTGTACTATTACTCCAGCCCCTCATCTCTTGGTTATATTATTATAGGGCCATAGCATACAATGAGCAAAATAGACATTTCTGTGATAATACTTACATTTAAAAATAAAGATCTCTACTATGTTCATATTCTGGTGCACAATTATGTGGCCGGTTCTGCTATAAATCTTCTGCATCAAATAATGCTTAATAGAATGTAAAAGGAATTAAATGGGACTCATAAGGAATGAAGATTGACCCTATGAAGTAGTGAAATAGGAAAGGTTAAACATACTATCGTACTGGCAAAATGATTTATGGACTTGGAAATCAGTCTTAACTTTCTTATAACTACAGTTGCTCTATTCAAGAATGGGCATTTTGTATCTTATGGCAAATTTTGAGGACAACGCTCCTTCTACATACAACTGATCTCCATTCCATTTCCACATAAAATTATGCACATGGTGAAGAAAAATGCTTCTGTTAACAAAGAATGAGATCATCAAAGACCTTGACTGAAAGTTATTGGGTGATGATTAAGACCTCGTCTTCCCATGGGAGACATGGCAGAATGGCATCTAAAACTCTTTGCATATATCTGATGCTTCTTGAAACATTCATTAGCTATAAGGATCAATAAGTTGTTTTAGAGCTGAACTGATTGTTGGAGTATATGTTTAGGTCTCTTAGCTGAATAGTTGTAGTAAAAACACTTCCCATTCCAGGAAAGTTATTGATGGGGGAAGACCTGGGACCCCTCTCAGCAGCTCTCAGGGAAAACCGAGACTACCCCACCTCGTGGTTCTGCCACTTGCAAGTCTTATGCCTCAACCTCTGTACTGCCTCTCCAGCCTTCCTAAATCTTTTAAATCAAAGACTCAGTTTTTCCCTCCTGTTACAGTTTGTAACACAGTGCAAGGCATAAAGAGGGAGCTCAGTAATAACAACTAGAAAGATTAACTGAATCTTAACATCTTTACAGTTCTCAGTGAAATGAAGCAGGTAAGAATCACATGCTCATATATCTTCTAGCAAAAGAATTTACTTGGAAGTTTGGAGGACAAAGAGATCAGAACAAATGTTTGTTATCAAAGATGCCTCCTCTTGGACAAAATTGGTTAGTGTTGAGTTAATTTCCCTCAAGCTCAACAGATACAAGGCTTTTGTGTCAATCCACTCAACATTATTCTTTTTCTTTATTGCCGTTTCTCTTTCTGGGGGGTTGAGGGAAAGGCAAAAAACCCCTCAAACCATCAGAGAAAAGATTTCATTGACAAATGGAGCTGGAAGAGAATATAGAACAAATTTGGAATCAAAGAGAGAAACACAAGAAGGCCAAGGCATTACTGATGGCGCCGAGTGCAGCAAACTCCTACATGAAAATCCCCTAGGGATTTTATGGGCTTCTATACTTCTAAGGTAGAAAATGCTAAAATTTACAACCTATATCATGTTAACAGATTGTTTTTTTCTTCTTTTTTTAAAGTCATTCTCTTTTTGAGATTGGTGAAAAAGGAGTTAGAATCTGCACCTTTGAATGGAATAATTAAGGAAGTAGAAATGAGTGAGGTGGTTTCCTCTCTGGTTCATGGCTTCCAGTTTTTCCTTTTAAGCTAAACTACTTCTGCAGTAACCCAAAAGTCCCCATCAGCTTAACTTATTCCGTAACATGGGTCAAACTTTCAATAGCTTCCTGTATCTCTAGCATAAAAACTATGTTCATCTTTTAGCTTGTGCCTGTTGGAGTACTCTTTACTTTCAGCCCTACTTGCTAGCCCTGGGTTTTGTTTTGTAAATGAAAGCATGCTTCACTCTCTCCTGTAAGCCTTTACATATGCTTATGATAAAGGATTTTTTGAATAGACACAAGAAGACAGTTAAGGCAGTGCATTTATGAGGTAATTAACTCTGGGCTTCCATCATATTTCCTAACTAAAAACCTCAGTAGCCTTAGATTGGTTAATTCCCTCACCCCAAAAAAGGAGGATCCCACCATGGGACTGGATGGAACCAGGTAAACAGATCACCTGGCTTCAACCTGGGACAATTAAGTATCCTGCACAAGGTTCTGAGAGCAAGATCTTGGAGCAAACTTTGTTCTAACCCAAAGATAAAGAGCAAGGTCTGGGCTGGCCAGTTAACTCAGTTGGTTAGAGCGTGGTGCTGATAAAGAGCAAGGTCGAGCTCTGTTTTGACCCAAAGATAAGCAGTGGGTCGACAGGACCCTGAGAGGATTGGGAATTATCAATATGGTGAGACAAATGCATGCTGGGCTATATGGTGTGATCTCTACAGGAAAGGTCACCCTAATCCTGGGTATAGATAGATGTCTGTCTCTCTTACTGTGTTTATACAAAAATGATTAGAAATACTATTGAAACAATTGTCCACCCAAGGATGAGAGAAAAACAATGTGCTCAGGGTTCCTTTCTTTAGCCCCCTGGGAGCAGGGGCATAACCCCCTGCTGATTTTGCCCTGGTTAGGGAAGCTCCGCCCACCTCGAGCCGTTGCCTCATGTAACTCCCCTCTCCCAGCCCTTCCTGAAAAAGCATATACTTCTGGCTTTGACTTTGATTGGACTTTTGGGGTGGTATGTGTGTATGTGGAGTTAGCTGGAGTGAGGAGTGTACCACTTATATCACTTGTCTTCCCATTGTCCATCGATTTGCTAGAGTGGGCACCAGTAACATCTCCATAGGTCCTCCTGTCACATGCTAGTGTAGCCCAAGGGCATCTGCTGGCTCCAGGAAAATGAAGGGCCTTAAACCATTTCTTCAGGACATGGAATGAGGTCTATAATTGTTACTGGTTTTTGGCATATCAAATATGACATGGGTAGCTTGCCAGGCCCTGCCAAACCCAGAACAGAACTGTTTTTATTTTTATTTTATTATTATTATTATTATTATTATTATTATTATTATCATCATCATTATTAATTTGTTTGTTGGATCACACCTGGTAATGCTTAGGGGTTACTCCTGGCTCTTCACTCAGGAATTACTCCTGCAGTGCTCAGGACCATATGGGACACGGGTATCAAACCCAAGTCAGACATGTGCAAAGCAAATGCCCTTCTTCTCTACCATCACTCTGGCCCTTAGAATTGCTTTTAAATATATTGTATTTATCTCTTAACACTAACCCAAGAGAGGTATTTTCCCTGAGTTGACTAAATTTTATCACGTAAAATGTCACTTGTAGAAAGATTCCCAAAAGGATCTTGCAAATACTAATTTCCATAAATCAAGCCTTATTTGTATAGGCAAAACTAAAGCATTTCACTCAGTAGAATAATAGTGTAGATCTTTTTAAAATTTCATCTGTTGGGGATCCCGAATAGCCTAACAGTGCCTATCTCTACACCTCATCATTTATATCCTTAAACCTCAAATTCAGTGACACATAATCAGATAAAACAATTTTAGTTGCAAGTAACAAAAGTTTTATTTGACCTTTTAAACCAGTCTGTGAGCTTTATAGGTCAGGGACTGAAAGCTGAAAACCACCGTTTTATTTTATTTTTCTAAATACAATATTTTATCTAATTAGAGAACTATGATTTAAAAATTTATTGATAGTTGAGTTTTTAAGCATATCGTATTTTAATGCCAATCCCACCACCAGCGTCAAGATCCCTCCACCAGTCTTCCCATATTCCCTCTCACCTCATCCCCACCCCTTGACAGGCTCTACAGGCACGTTACAGATGTCAGTGGTTGCAGCTTCAATCCCATGTTTTCGGTGTTGCTGAGTCTGTGACTTGGATATGTGGCTGTGCCACTCACCCGTATCTTCAGTATTACTGAGGTCCTGATACTCATCACCCATTAGTTCCATTCCCTTCTCTCCCCTTGATTTCTTTCCTTCTCTGTCCTTCTGTTCTCTAAACTCTGTGAAAACTTCTGTTTTAAACACTGACAGGTGTATCAGCAAACATATACTCTTTAGTCAGAGTTCAGTCACATCATTTGCTCTATTTCCCTGCAATTCCCTGTGTTCTATGTGTCATCTTTGACACAACAGTGAGAATGTTATATATCAAAGTGACCCAAACCAACCAGTGTTGATGGAAACATGGTCAGACTCTAAGGGAAGACCATGCTGAGACTTCTCAAAAAATATGAAAAATAGAACTCCCACATGATCCAACAATTCCACTCCTTGACATCTATCACAAGAACACAAAAACATTAACCTAAAAAAGATGAATGCACAACTATGCTCCTTGCAGTGCTCCTTACAATAATTCAGATCTGAAATAACCCACATACCCCCATAACAGATGAGTGGATAAATAAGTGGCATCTAAACACAATGGAATCAACTATAAGAAAAAATGAAGTCTTACCTTTGCTAAAAATTGGAGAGAAGAGAGCTGGCCAGGTTAATTTAAGCAAAGTAGGAGAAGGCCAAATACAGACTGAGCTCACTCATAAGTGGGACAAAAAGAAACAAGGCAAAGGGGCAGAAAGTACCTAGAGATAACAATTGCTTGAAATGTGACTAACGACTGAAGTTATAAAGCTGATGAGGGAGTGGGGGTGTGGTAAAGAAAAAGTGGGTCAAAAATGACATAAGGACAGTGGTGGTGTGTGTATGTGTGTGTGTGTGTGTGTGTTTGCGTGGCAGGGGGTGTCCTTGGTACTTTGGTGGTGGTGGAGGTATAACATTTTATACACAATAAAGATATATGTTAACTGACTGTACCGTGTTATCTAAATAACAATTTTTCAATGTAATTTAACATTTCTAAAAATAAAATTATCAGCAAACAAATTTTGTGTTTTGGATTTGAGGCCACACCTAACTGTACTCAGGAATCACTCCTGACTGTGCTTGGGACACCATGTGTAGTGCCAGGGATTTGGTTGGTTGCAGTGGAGGTACGCACTGTGATCTTGTATTTCTCTCCAACCCAGCAAAATTTTTAACACACTTACTCTTGGTAGGGCAAGGAACAAATAGTAAAGAAATTATAGAAATCAACTGGGAAATTTCAGAGAAACTAATAATGAATTGGCATATGAGAATTTTTGGCAAATAATGACACTGATGATCACTTGTATCACTTGTCTTCCGTTGTTCATCAATTTGCCCAAGCAGGCACCAGTAACACCTCCATATGTCCCATGGCATGTTAGTGTAGCCCAGGGCAACTGATTGCTCCAGGAAGATGAAGAGTCTCAAACAATTCCTTCAGGTTAAGGGAATGAGGTCTATAATTGTTACTGGTTTTTTGGCATATCAAATACGACACAGGTAGCTTGCCATGCTCTGCCGTTCGGGTGAGATACTCTTGTAGTAGCCTCATATCTCATGCATGTATTGATGAACAGGAAAAGATCGGCTTTTCTGCTAGGTGGAGCTCTGACGAGCTGTGGAGTCCAGATATTGAAAATGGTGGCCCTCGTGGTGTGGGGAGTCCTCTGGCTTCTTGCAAGGCTCTGCTGGAATGGCGGGTCAGGGCTAGAACCCACTTTCCCTCCTGGGCGCCTCATGATCCAGCTGGCACAGGGAGAGCTGGTAGCAATTCTACCCCGTGTCTCTGAGTCTCTGAATCAGGCACTGATTCAAAGACAGGCATATCGTATTTAATGCCAATAAATTTGGCGTGTTATCTGTAGGCGTTAAAATACGATAACACAGAGGATGAATAACACACAGGAAACACGTATTTCAAATATTATCATATTTTAACGCCAATAAATTTTTAAATCATAGTTCTCTAATTAGATAAAATATTGCATTTAGAAAAATAAAATAAAACAGTGGTTTTCAGCTGTCAGCCCCTGACTAGGCTCACAGGCTGGTTTATAAGGTCAAAGATAAAGTAGGATTCTTTTCTACTTGAGTTTTTTTCTTTTAACCCATAAGCATTAATTCATATATATTTACAAGTCAAGCAATAGATAACAGTGAACATTATTATTAAAAATTGTTTTCTAAAAGTAGCTTTTTAAAAAAATTAAGAAATCACAAATCCTTAAGCAAAGTCAGTATTTTGAATTCACCATACACAAAACAAGTTTAAAGATTAGGAGTTCAATTTTTCAGTTTTCCTTCTACTAACCATGTGGCTTATCGGAAATAAGAAAAGCATGAGGACAAAGGACCCTTTAGGAACAACAGTATTCCATTCCCATGGCAGGACACAGATGATGAACACAGGAAACACTGAATTAACACATATTAATATATGGATAGATTCAAAATTATTTAAATTAACCTAGAACATAGTAACTAAAAAGGGGAGAGGCTATCCTGCATTTGCAGGATATTTTAAGCAAGTAGTAGAAGGCCAAATACAGACTGAGCTCACTCATAAAGTGGGACAAAAAGAAACAAAGCAAAGGGGGCAGAAAGTACCTAGTGTAGCCAGGTGTGGGGTCCTTTCAGAGATAAGACCATACGAGGACATCTGGGTCTAAATATTTCCAAGATCATCCCAGGCCTTTTTAATAGCAGCATAATGGTCAATATATCTTCCAACATCAGAGATAGTAATCCAACACTGATGATAGTAATGCAAAAAATCCTGGAGGGCTCTGGGATTCAAAAATCAGAAATCCTTCACAATGTTAATATTTTCCATTCAAGTACAAAAGCTTCAGGAGATGGGTTTATGGACTCAGTTATAAAAAAATCTACTACCTAGAAGGCTGAAGAGATACTATACAGGTAACACTCCTGTCCTACAGGCTGCTAGTCCAGTTAGAACCCTGGCACTACACGCTGTCCCCTAGTACCACCAAGAGTGATCCCAGCATCAGCAACACAGAGTCAGGGAGCAAGTCCTGCGCAGTTACTTCTGCACTTATGTGGGTGGAAGGAAGGAAGGAAGGAAGGAAGGAAGGAAGGAAGGAAGGAAGGAAGGAAGGAAGGAAGGAAGGAAGGAAGGAAGGAAGGAAGGAAGAAGGAAGGAAGGAAGGAAGGAAGGAGGAGGAGGGAGGGAGGAGGGAGGAAGGAAGGAAGGAAGGAAGGAAGGAAGGAAGGAAGGAAGGAGGGAGGGAGGGAGGGAGGGAGGGAGGGAGGGAGGGAAAGAAGGAAGGAAGGAAGGAAGGAAGGAAGGAAGGAAGGAAGGAAGGAGGAGGAAGGAAGGGAGAAGGAGGGAGGAAGAAGGGAAGAAGGGAAGGAAGGAAGAAGGAAAGGAAGGAAGGAGAAAGAAAGGAAGGAAGAGAAAGAAGGAGGAAGGAAGGAAGGAAGGAGGGAAGGAGGGAAGGAAGGAAGGAAGGAGGGAAGGAAGGAAGGAAGGAAGGAAGGAAAGGAAGGAGAGGGGCTGGAGCAATAGTACAGTGGGTAGGGCATTTCCCTTGCATGCAGACAACCAGCGGTTCAATCACTGTGACCCCATATGGTACCCTCCTCCCCTGAGCCCTCTAGGAGTGATCCCTAAATGCAAGGTGAGGGAGAATTAAGTCCTAAGCACCACCAGGGGTGGTCCAAATAAAAAAAAGGGGGACGAGAGACAGGGAAATAAAATTAGCTAGAGACTATTAATAAGTATAATATAGGTAGCATAAATTATATCTCTGTAATGACACTGAAGCAACATGATTTGACTGATTACTTGGGGAGGAAAGACTTGAAGGGCTGAGTCAGGTTTCTGAACAAGAGACTGACTTGATGTCGATGGAAAATATTATCCTAGCCACTGGGTAAAGAATGAGCTGAAACAGGGGTGCATGAAGCATCGAGACCAGGCAATAACCAGATGAGGTGACGGGAAGCCAGCCTGGCGTGTGGGGTGTGAAAAAATGTGGGAATGGTTTTGAGAAGGTAAAGCAGAGTTTTTGTGCAACTATGAGAGGTCTTGCTGGCAAATCCACCCGGGCTTCAATCCTGACGCTGTCAATGACTGGTCTTGGTACTTGAATAACTAACCTGCCTGCCCCCAGTTTATTCTCTCATCTACAAACTACACTAATGGGTGTTTGTGGATTTGCTTGGCAGGATGGGAACACCCTTCTCAGGCTGCTTGAATCTCTATGTAAGTAAGGGAGCCATAACGCCGAAGTGTTTCCTGCTTCCGGCTGCTGACTTACACAGGTAAGTAGCTGTGCTGAGCAGGGCCGGTCGTGTTCTCCCATTCTCTGTACAAGGGCTAGTGTGTGAAGACAGGAGTCTGCTTGAGCATCTTCACAGCTTCTATTTTGAGATTAGACTCTGGAGACAAGGAAGGACGTGGGAGATGATTGTGAAAATTGAATTTCAGCATTGTACTCTGCCTTCCCCATTTCTTCCAACCACTGCCAACCCAAGATATTTGCTTTCACTCATTCTATTTTATGCCATTTGCAGGTGATTTATAATGTATAATTATTAGCTTTGTCAAAGTTTTCCATCTGCTTCCTCTATTTTGTTGCCTCCAAGAATAAGTGTACATATAATAAGTAATATATTATAAGAATAAGTATATCATATAATATATAATAATATATGCAGCTCTCTTCCTCCTGCGCAGCTCAGGATTTAGGTCGTTCATCATGTTGAGTTCTCGACCTAGGTACGCATAACTGCTGCATTCAGAGATGTTTGTTCCGTTGAGAGTGAATGGGGTCTCTGGAACTAGTTCGTTTTTTCATGAACAATATTTTGTTGAGATTCAGCTGTAGACCTGTCTTTTCACATTCTCGGTTGAAGTCAGCCAGCGTTTGTGCCGCTTGGCTAATGTTTGGTGTTATTAGAACGATGTCATCAGTGAAGCAGAGGTGGTGTAGTTGCCAACCATCTATCTTCACTCCCATTCCTTCCCATTCTAATTGTTGCATGTTGTTCTCGAGGGTGGCGCTGAAGAGTTTTGGTGAAATGGTATCACCTTGTCGAACCCCTCTTTTCATTAATCACAAAGAAGTGATTAATGATCACTTCTTTGTAGAATGGTGAGATCCTGGTGGTGAATCTGTAATACAGCTCTCGAAGGATCTTGATGTATTGGGTTTGAACACCCTGTTTGGCTAGGGCTTTGATGACCACTTCAGTCTCAACAAAATCAAAGGCTTTCTTTAAATCAATGAACGTGAGACAGAGCAGCATCTTGAACTCCTACAAACCTCAATGATCTTGGTTACCATGTGAATATGGTAACCATACTGTACCATATGGTACTGCCATATGTAAGGCAAGTACCTTAAAGCTCCTGTACTATCTCTCCAGTCCCAAATCTGATGAGTGTGTATGTGGTGTGGTGTGGTATGTGTGTGTGGTGTGGTATGTGTATTGTGTGTGTATGTGTGGTGTGGTGTGTATGTGTGGTAAGTGTGGTGTGTGTGTGTGTGTGTGTGGTGTGGTCTGTGTGGTTTGTGGTTTGGTGTGTGTGTGTGTGTGCACTAAAGTTACCTGCTGGTTACAAGTATCACTTGTATCACTTGTCTTCCCATTCATGGATTTGCTTCGAGTGGGCACCAGTAACATCTCTATATGTCCTGTCACATGCTAGTATATACAGCCCAAGAGCATCTGCTCGCATCAGGAACACAAAGAGCCTTAAACCATTCGTTCAGGTCATGGGAATGAGGTCTATAATTTCTACTGGTTTATGAAAAACCTGACTTTCTCAGGATATTTTGAAACCCACGAAAGAGAGTATACAAAGCCCTATCTCACCAGTTCCTGAACTAAGCAAACTAAGTATCTGTGGCAGAATAGCCGGACTCTGATCACCAGTTAGAAGTGGAAGGCGGAAGGCGGAAAAAGAACAGAGGCAGTAACCTACTTCCTGGTCTTTGCTCCACCTCTGGTGAGAGATGTCAGCCCTCAGGGTGCTCAGCTGACGAGGGGGTGGTCAGCCGGGCAAAGATCTGACCTCTCAGCACTTTCTCTGTGAAGATGGCAAAGTGTAACAAGGCGCTCGGGAACCCCGCCCGAACCTGCCCTGTCATCCCCAGGGCTTCCGCCTCCCGGCGGCCGAGCACTGACCTTGGGGTGGTTGGCGCTGCTGGCGGGGAACCAAGGTGCAGTGTTGGTACTTCAGGCTCTTCAGGCTGCTCTGGACACCGGAATTCCTTTCTGCTAACCCCTCAGCTGCAGTGGCTCGCTCAAGACTTGGCTTCTGGGAATGTTGCTCCATAAAACCGTTCCTAACTCATTTCAGGTACAGCTCTCCCTCTGTCGTCCGGGCTCGCTCTCAATGCCTGGAGAGAGAACAGAGCACACTTGATTCGAATGTTTTCTTTCCTTCATTGCCCTGTGGGATGTCCGACAGTGGGGACCGGGTTTCTCCGTCCTGGTATTGCCATTGTCTGACATAATCAGGCACAGGTGGCGTGTTACCGGCTGCTTGCTGAAAGCTGAGAATAATTCTCTGTATAATGCTTAGACAGACATCAAGTGGTGTGACTATAAAATTTGTCAGTACACATACAAAAGACCTTGTTCTCTACTTGCTTGGGCAATGCTAAAATGAGTGTCTTGAAACTTCTTCACTCCTAAAGCACAAAGCTTTGCTTTAACTCACTTTGTACCAGCCTAGTTTTAATACCAAAAGGTGAAGTAAATGAATCAGAATCCTTTTATGAGGCACTGCTTTGATGTAAACAAAGTAATCTGTCAATGTGCTGAAGGAGCCAGGACTGGAGAAACCCTAACTACAAGGACCAACATGAGAGCCTTAGTTGATTCAGCTAACTCACCTCAGTAGACAGCACCCTCCTAATGAAAAGATGTATTTCCTGGCCCAGAGCAATGGTACAGCAGGGAGGGCATTTGCCTTACACACAGCTACCTGGATTCCATTCCCTGCATCCCATATGGTCTCTAGAGCACTGCCAGGAGCAGTTCCTGAGCACAGAGCAGGATTAAGACCTGAGCATCGCTGGATATGGCCCAGAAACTAACAAAAATTATTTTCTTCCCCAGTTAAACTTCAGTGCATATTGCCAAACGAACATAGATATACACTGAAAATATAGTTTTTTCTTCTGTTGCTCTTATGAATGATTCTTATTCTACTAAAATATTTCAGAGAGTTTGTCCTATAGTTGTTTTTAATTTTGAACAAATAATCCATTTCTGTGACCCTAAATTCAAAGTTACACCGTGTGCTGTGCTGTCTTGCCCGCCCGCCATTCGCCTTCTCTCCCGTGGCCAACCAAAGCTACCTTTCTCTTATACATTCTTCCAGAGATATTTCATATTAGTATTTCCTCCTGCCATTTACACACTCATTGAGTTAGTTTACACAATTTTACAACTTTCTTTTTCCCAATAAATATTTCATAAATCTTTTCATAACAGTTTATGTCCTTTTTTTCCCCTGGCAGTTTGACTATAATTTACTAAACTAATGCCCCTTTCAATGGATCCCCCAAAAATTCTTTCTATTTTTCAAATAATACAGAACTTTTGGAAAATTCCCTTCAAGCTTACTACCCTGCTTCTCACTCCTTCATTCATAACTCCTGAGTTGATGACCACCCAGCTGAAAATCTCTTACTCCATAAATCTGACTCATCTCTATTCATTTTTCTTCGTTGTTTGGGGAACACTCCCACTGATGCTTAGGGCTTACCCCTGACTCTGCATTCAGGTAGCAGGGCTTGGAGGACCATATAGGGTTTTGGGGATGAGCCGGGTTGGCCACATGCAAGGCAAGTGCTTTACCTCTGTGCTATTGCTCCAGCTCCCTGTCTGAATTGACTTGGCTGATTGGGCTGGCGAGGTGGACTACTCTTTCCTCCATCACTGCTCCATGTACACACTGTCCTTCCCTACAGACTCACCATTCTTTGGCAAGATGTTGTATCTCTTAGCGCAATAAGAAACACAAATCATTCAATAAAGATTTTTTCAAATCCCTGCTTCTTACCCGCTTTGTGCTTTTAGAGTCCTTCATTACCATTCTCAGAATGTGTATGTTGCTTCCTGTTCCTAATCCCCTTCTAGATGCTATTCCAGATCCCGTGATCCTGAGTTTGCCTGGGAAACCTCTATTAACCTTTCAAGTCTAAGTCTGGTGTCATGCCAGAGGGAGCTGATCAGCTGCTGCTATGTGGTATGTCTGGGCCTTGTGGTCTCCCCCCAACGTGCTTGTTATGCTGGTTGGAAATTTGTTTACTGGGTATGCTCCCGTAAGTCTGAGTACCTTGAGAGCTAATTCTTGTCAGGCGCCCAGCAGCTAGTAAAGAGTTTGGTAATAGAAGCTACTCACTAAATATTTGTTGAATAAATGGATCAGTAATGGGGAGGAGAGGTAAGCACACTCTGTAACTGTAAGAACAAGCACAGTACAGTAGAAACCTACAGTAGAAGCCTCAATGGATCAGAAACCAAGATAACTAATTTTTTGTTCCTTCAAAACAGAAGGCTTAGTTCACATGCTTTTGCCTGTATCCCCAACACCTAGAAGAAGGACTGGCTCTTACTTAAAAAAAAATTGTATTGAATCATATTGAATTATGAAGTTACCAAGTAATCTTGACTGTGTTTCAGGTGTACAATATTTGAGCTTCAATCTCTTTGCCATTATTCACTTTCTCCACCAGTTTCCCTCTGGGCCCCCAGCCTGCCTCTACAGCAGGCACCTTTTCCTTGTCTTTTTTCCTTTTCAACACTGTGGTTTACAAAGCTATTACTGGAAGGGTCTCAGACATGTCACTTAAAATTTTTTTTTAATTTTAACACTGTGAGATATACAGTTACAAAAGTGTTCATATTTGGGTTTCAGTCATACAGTGTTCCAGCACCCATCCCTCCATCAGTGCCCATTCCCCCCCCTTACATATTATGGCTTGCAATACATACATTTAGAGGTTATCGTGTATATCCTTTTGCCTACTTTCAATTCATGCCTGTCATTTTGCCTCCTTTAGTACCCTGTTCTCGTCTAGAGTGATCTCTTCGCTCTACCATTGTCCTAATGGTCCCTTTCCTGTCCTAACTGCCCTTTCCCAAAGAAGGGCAGATTTAAATCTTCGAAGATGCTAAAAGAATCGAGGCACCATATGAGGACTATGTTAATTTCAAGTAGTTTTCACTGGCTCAGAAGACCACAATGCAAGCTTTGCATGCAAGAAGCCCAGATTTGACCCCTGGCACCACTTGGTCCCCTGAGCATCTAATAGGGTAGCCCCTGAGCACAGCGGATGTTTCGCAAAACAGACAAGAAAGTGTAACAAGTAGTCGACAAAGAGAAAGCCAAGGAGGTTTGTATTTTGGAGGCTAATAAGAGCAGATACCCAATTCTTAGTTATAGTAAGCTATCATGGAGTTAGTGAATTGGACATCATAAAATGAGCACATTCAACTAATTGACATTTTCTCCTTTTTCTTTTTTGTGTTTTCTTGTTTTATTGGAACACACCTGACTATGTTCAGAGCTTACTCCTGACTCTGTGCTCAGGGTCACACTGGAGGTGCAGGGGGGAACCATAGGAGATAGGGATTGAACTGGGGTCAGCCACACACAAGGTGAGCACCTAAACTCCTTTAATATCTCTCTGGCCTGGATGGGGTATTTTTTTGAGGTCTTTAAGCAGGAGAAGTGGAAATCAGATATATCTCTAAACATTTATTTTAGAAACTGGCAAATACTAAAGTAACGGTTCTTGTCATTTTGGTTTCTATTCAATGGACATATCAGCAAAGGAAAGAAATGATGAATATACATGTTATTCCTTGTTACCTTATGTCTAAGCATAGAAAAAGAAACTAATCATGATGTTTAACAAAAGGGACTGAGTTAATGATGGTGTGCCATAGATGATGGCTTGACAGTAGCTTTAGAAACTAACAATAAGGAACTATGTTACTGGTAGATTTGAAGAGAGAGTTTAAAGACACATTTGCAAGCCTTTTAAAAAAGCAATCTGGGGGCTGGAGTGATAATATAATGGTGGTAGGGCATTTATCCCTTGCACACAGCCAATCTAGGTTAGATTCCATATGGTCCTCTAAGCACCACCCTGAGTGCAGAACCAGGAGTAACCCATGACCATTGCTAGGTGTGACTCAAAGACAGGGATGGCTGAAAACAATCTAGAACAGTAAACAATGGTGTATATGTTGGGCAACTTTTTGAGTCATGAAGAGGAAGATATATTTATATATGCTTGCATTTTCTTTAAAGGTTTTTTTCTTCTTTCTGGGTCACACCTAGTGATGATCAGGGGTTACTCCTGGCTCTGCACTCAGGAATTACTCCTGGCAGTGCTCAGGAGACCATATGGGATGCTGAGGATCGAACCCAGGTTGGTTGCATTCAAGGCAAATACCCTACCCAGTGTACTATCGCTCCAGGCCCTTTTTATCTTTTGTTTTTGTTTTTAAAGATACCACTAGGTGATTATCATTAGATGACTGGGGTAAGGAATGCAGGATTAGGTGCAAAACTTCTCTGGACACATCCTTTGTAGTATGTTGAATTTGGAACCAGGCAAATGTGCTTTTGAAAACAAATAAATAAAAAATTCACTCTTCTCTTTGGAGAGTGGTTATGGGTATAAGAGTAGAAACTGGAAGATCACTAAGGAACCTGTTAAGTAGACCAGGCATGGACTGATGCTGGCTAATGGGAGCAGCAAGGTAGCATGGAGATGGTAAGAAATAGTTGGCTTGGGGGTGCAGAGTCAAGCTTACTGATGAATTAAAGGTAGCATGTTGACGAAGAGTAAAAGGAGAAATCAAGAATAATTATTAGATATTTTCTTGAGCAGCTGAGGACTGAAGAAAACATTTGCAAAGAATGGGTTGGAGCAATAGCACAGCGGTAGAGTGTTTGCCTTGCATGTGGCCAAACTGGGTTTGGTCCCTGGCATCCCATATGGTCCCCTGAGCACAACCAGGAGTGATTCCTGGGTGCAGAGCACGAGTAACCCCTGAGCATTGCCAGGTGTGACCTAAAAAGCAAATAAAATTCTGGTGGAGGTGCCCACAACTAGAGAGAAACATCTAGAAGGTTGGTGAAAGCAGAGATATTCCAAAGATCAGTTCAACTACTCAAGTGTTCAAACTAAATAGTTTGGAGGCCCTGTAAAAATGAGCATATCATTTTTTAAAGTGGCCACCTTTGCATTGCTGAGATAGTACATGGATGAAGTCATTTGCTTCTCATGTAGCCGAGCCCAGTTTCATCCCCAATACCACATGATTCCCTGAGCACCTCTAGGAGGACAGATCCAGGAACAGCCCTCAAGAACCATCTGATGTGACCCTAAGACTTCCCAAAATAAATAAATGAATAAAATGTTTGGCTTCATTTTCGTGTTACACAAATACAATAAGAAGGAAAGAATATCTTGTTCTATGGTAAAATTTTGCTGGAAAAAATTTTGTCAAAAAATTTCCAGGCATGGGGAGAATTAATATTGTCAAAATGGTAATACTCCCTAGAGCTTTGTACAGATTCAATGCAATCCCTATAAGGATACCCATGGCATTCTTCAAAGAAATTGACCAAACACTCCTGAAATTCGTATAGAATAATAAATCCCCACGGATAGCTAAAGCAATCCTTGGGAAAAAGAGGATGGTAGGCATCACCTTTCCCAACCTCAAACTGTACTACAAAGCAGTAGTAATTAAAACAGCATGGTATTAGAATAAAAACAGACCTGCGGACCTATGGAATAGAGTTGAGTATCCTGACACCCACCCTCAAAGACATGATCACTTAATCTTTGATAAAGGTGCAAAGAGTCCAAAATGGAGTAAGGAAAGCCTCTTCAACAAGTGGTGCTGGGAAAACTGGGCAGCTACATGTAAAAAAATGAATTTGGACCTGTGTCTAACACCTTGCACAAAAGTCAGATCAAATTGGATTAAAGATCTCGATATCAGACCTAAATCCATAAAGTACGTTGAAGAAAATATAGGAAAAACCCTCCACAACATTGAAGCTAAAGACATCTTCAAAGGTGAAACACCATCAACAAAGCAACTAGAAGAAAAGATAAACATATGGGACTACATGAAACTAAAGAGCTTCTGCACCTCGAAAGAAACAGTGACCAAGATAGAAAGACAGTTCACACAGATATAGAATGACTGCATTCATTAATAGGATATAAATAGATACCAGTGTTTTACTAAGTGTGGGAAATGGTAATGGCAGATTAAAACTCACCATTGAATATACACAAAGAGACTTAAGTGATAAACTCTAAATATCTGCAGTGCTAGCCACAATGTGTAAAAAGAAGAGGGAGAGAGATGCAGAGACAGAGAGAGACAGAGGGAGAAAGAGAGGAAACTGGGGTACCTGCTATTGAGGCAGCCTGGGGGTGGATGGGAGGGGGTGGGGGTACATTGGTGGTGGAAATGGGGCACTGGTGGAGGGATGGGTGCTGGAATACTGTATTACCAAGAACCAATTATGAACATCTTTGTAATTGTATGTTTCACGGTGGTATAATAAAAATTTTTTAAAAAAAGAAAGACAGTTCACAGAACGGGAAAGAATATTCACCCAATACCCATCTGACAAGGGGTTAATATCCAGGATATATCAGGCACTGGTACAACTATATAAGAAGAAAACAGCCAACCCCATTAAAAATGGGGAGAAGAGATGAACAAAAACTTTGACAAGGAAGAAATTTGAATGGCCAAAGGCATATGAAAAAAATGCTCATCATCACTAATCACCAGAGAGATGCAAATCAAAACAACAATGAGATATCACCTCACACCACAGAGACTGGACCATATCCAAAAGATAAAAACAACAAGTGCCTGAGGAAGCATTCTCCCCCCCAGCACTGGGGGCGAGACTACACCAAGGGGTGTAGTGGGCATGGGGGAGAGAATACACCAAGATCTGGACCCTGGGCCTCAATATGAGACAACTTGGATGAGCCATGTGGTCCCTTAAGCCTATCATGAGGTCAACTGAACCCCAAGTTAGGCTCCTGCTCTGCTTCCTCCCACCCTTACCAGCCTTCTTCCCCAAGACACTTCGTGCACACAAAAATGAAACTCAGTCTGTTCCTGGGGGACGGAACCAAAAGCACTGGTAGATCTCATAATATCATTTTCAAATAACCAAATCAAGCAGCTCTCTCTGCATTTTGTGCAAGTCAAGGTACAGCGCAGAGAGGCCAACTATGGTAGATAAAGCCCAGTTCATAGAACATACCGTAGAAATCTCCCAGCTTGCTTTATGCGCTTTCCAGGTATCATGCCCCGTTTGTGGAAGAGAAAAATTCCCCTTAGGTCTGTTTGGAACCACATGTTTTCATCTTTCACGGGGAGCAGCTTCTGCTCATTATAACAGAATTCTGAATGCATTACAGTAAGAAGCAACAGAGTTTTGATCCCATTATGCTGGAATTTATTTTGTTTCTTAAAAAAGTATAACAACAGGAAGCCCAATTCCAGTTGGAACATTCTTGGAGGAAATAAAGAGTAAATAATGAAAGGCAACCGCGATTTCAACAGCACGCCTTAAGAAATCGCCAGCAGGGGCTGTGGCTGCATCTAAAATATAAGCCTTTGACGCTGAGTTGATTTATCATACACATAATAATTCCCAGATCATAGATTCTTTCGACTAATTCGTTTCCGTCACTGTAATTTATTTAGCGTTCACGTTTCAAGTTCCTTCACAGCCATTAGTAAGATTTTAAAAATAGTACCAAAGCCAGCACTTCATAAGGAATTCTGAGGCTCTTCCTCTTGTCCCTCCTTAGCACAGATCAACACTTGGCTAGAAGGTTTTGTTCTAAGTACCCAGGGAGTCTAATTTACATCTAGAGATTTGGTCCCTAGGAGAATTAGCCTTTAGCAGGAGGCTCTTGAACTTCATTTGTTATGATTTCCCATCAAAAAAAATGTGGTCATCCTAACTTCCCACACAGCAAAGCCTAGCAAGCTACCCGTGTCTTGTCGTATTTGACATGCCAAATACTAGTAACAATTATAGACCTCATTCCCATGACTTGATGGAATGGTTTGAGGCTCTTTATGTTCATGGAGTGGGCAGATGCCCTTAGGCTATCTCGCACATAACAGGACATATTGAGATGTTTCTGGTGCCCACTCGAGTTAGATGATCTACAGGAAGTCAAGTGATCAAGTGATCAACGTCATCCCAACTTAGTCCTGTATTAAGTTTTTTTTGTCTTTTTAAAAAAATATTTTATTATACCACCGTGAGATCGTATTAAGTTTTTTTTCCCCAGTTAGGGAATTTCTTTCTCTTCCCTCCTAAGGAAAGGAAAGATTTCCAATACATCTGTTTTTATTTCCAAAAAATTAAAAAATTTAATTACAAAAAATAAAAAATGTAACACTATTGGTAAAAAAATTTAATTATCAAACAACATTTACTTATAAAATTTTATTTTCATTTTAGTAAAATGAAAATAGGATTAATAAACAGAAAAGTTATCCCAAGTTCTGGCATCAAAATAACCAGAATAAATCTTGATTTACTTACTTTGATGCTTGAAAAATTAATGTACAGTATAGCATTTACAAGTTTTAGAAAATACACTTATTCCATTTTTAAAATTTAATTTACCAATGTTTAATAAATACTGTCCATATCAATAAATAAACCACTGGCATATCATTTAACAAATTAAGAAAAGTTTATATCATGGACATATTGCAGTCTCTTTCATCAATACCTTATTATTTAACATTTATAGTTTTCATTTTTATAAAACATCAATGACTCTCATTCATAAGTATATCTTTGAACACACAGATATTTCTTGAACTGGAGAGATAGTATAGAGGCTAAGGTGCATTGCCTTCGTGCAGCCAAGCCTGATTCAATCCCCAGCACTGCATATGATCCCCTGAGCATGACAAGGAGTAATCCCTGAGCATAGAGAAGGAAGCCCTGAGCACCAATGGGTGTGGCCCAATAAACCCTGTCCCTACCCCTCCCCACCAGACAAAAACCACAAAAAATATTTCTCTAGCACAAGTACTTAAAAGTGGGTGTACGTAGTGCAACCCACAATGTGTGGGAGAAGGAGGAGAGAGAGAGGGAGAGAGAGAGGGAGATAAAGAACCTGCCATTTAGGCAGGATGTGGGAGGGGGAGGGAATTGGGGACATGGGTGGTGGTTGAGGGGCACTGGTGGAGGGCGGGGTGCTGGAACACTGTGTGACCGAAACCCCCAAGCGTGAACAATGCTGTAATTGTATATCTCACGGTGGTATAATAAAATGTTAAAAAAAAACAAGTACTTAAAAGTGGAACTTCTAGATCAAATAGTAGGTACATATTTAGGATTTTTTTAAAAACAAAGTGCTAAAGTATTTCAATTTATATTCCACCAAGAGTGGCTGAGAATGTCCTTACCTCAAACCCTTGTCACCTGAGTATATTATTTTTCTTATCTTCGCTAATGAAATAGATGAAAAGCGAAACTTGTTTTAGTTGCATTTCTTTGATTTCTAGTGAACCTGACTTGTTTTTAATTGCTTAAGGAATGATAATTGCTTTTTTTTAAAGTAAAATTTCTTCGAACATAATACATTGAGTTCTAAGATATTTTACTAAATTTTAAAGCCCCATCTACATATTTGTCACACTTCTTTTTTGAGGGGGAACTTTGGGCTACCTCTAGCCCACAGTGCTCAGGAGCTGTTCCTGGCTCTTGGGGAACACTCCTGGTGGTGCACTGGGGACCACCTGTGTTGCTGGAGATTAAACTAGGTTGGCTGCATGCAAGTCAAGTGTCTAACCCCGCACTATCTCTTCAGCCCTATATTTATTAGAATTTCATCAACAGTCTCTTTATAGAATTGTACATATTTGAATTAGTTTTTCCCAGTTTGTCTTCATTTTAAATTTAGGTTTTTTTAAGTTTTTTTTTTTCCTTTTTTGGGTCACACCTGGCCGCGCTCAGGGGTTACTCCTGGCTCTGCACTCAGGAATTACTCCTGGCTGTGCCGGGACCATATGGGATGCCAGGGATCGAACCCAGGCTGGCATGGGCCAGCTGTGTGCAAGGCAAACGCCCTACCCGCTGGGCTATCGCTCCGGCCCCTTAAAGTTGTTTTTAAAAAATTATTGGTGGGTGGCCACACCTGGCAGTTCTTGGCTCTGTACTCAAGAGAAGGTATATTCAGTGGTGAGTTTTAATCTGCCATTACCATTTCCCATATTTATTAAAACACTGGTATCTATATCCTATTAATGAATGCAGTCATTCTATATCTGTCCTTTTCCTTCTGACTAATTTCACTCATTGGTGGTAGAAATGGGGCACTGGTGGAGGGATGGGTGCTGGAATACTGTATTACCAAGAACCAATTATGAACACCTTTGTAATTGTATGTTTCACGGTGGTATAATAAAAAAATTTAAAAAAAAAAAAAGAGAGAAGGTAGATTGTTTGCTTTGCCTGGTCAGCCCCTGCCTTGATTGCAAAGTCCCAAAAGCAACCAGAAGATTCCTGAAAACAGAGACAGGAGTAAGCTTTGATCACTACCATGTATGCCCCAGAGAGGCCATAGCCAAGAATCAAAGCTAAAGAGAAATTTCTAAAAGTAGTAAGATAAAGCAGAGTCACATATAAGAAAATTCCCACAAGATTGATTATCAACATATTTCTCAGAAACCCTGTACTAAGTGCTAAGTAGTGAATACTGCACCAAGTCTACTCTGCAGAGCTAAGTTGTCACTCAGCTATGAAGTGGGTATAAGAGGTTTTTAGACAAACAACAGTTAGACGAATTCAGTGTGACTAAACAGGTCCTACCAAAAAAACCACTTTATGGACTAGTAGGGGGCCCGGAGTCATACCACAGTGGGTAGGCTGCCTTGCAGGCAGCCAACCTGGATTGATCCCGTATGGTCCCCTGAGAGCTGCTAGGAGCAATTCTTGAATGCAGAGCCAGGAGTAACCGCTGATCATTGCTGTGCTTTGTGTGAGCATTGAGTGTGACCCCAAAAAGCCAAAAAAGGGGACTTCTAATACAAAGAAAAGAAACCCCACTTGAAATAGTGATACCTTTAAAAATATGAGTAAATATAATAATGGGAATTCTATTTTTTGTTTCTAGCCTTTTTTATTTATTAAATTATTTATTTATTTATTTATACCAACATGAGATATACAATTACAAAGATGTTCATGTTTGGGTTTTAGTCATACAGTGTTCCAGCACCCATCCCTCCACCAGTGCCCATTTCCCACTACCAATGTCCCCTGATTCTCTCCCTGTTCCCCTGGCCTGCCTCTATGGCAGGCACTTTGTCTCTCTCTCTCTCTCTCTCTCTCTCTCTCTCTCTCTCTCTCTCTCTCTCCCTTCTTTTTACATTGTGGCTTGCAATACATACATTTAGAGGTTATCATGTATTTCCCTCTTCCTACATTCAATGCTCAGTTCTAGGCTGGTATTATCATTTCCAACAATTATTAGCACACTGTTCCCTTCTCTGTCTTACTAACCTCTGACTCCCACACACTTGTGGTAGATTCCACCCACTGACAAGACCTCCTGATATATGTTTTGTCTGGTCTTGGATATTGGTATCATGTTTTTTTTATATCCCTCAAATAAATGCAGTCATTCTATATCTGTCCTTTTCCCTCTAGCTAATTTCACTCAGCATGATCCTCTCCATGTCCATACATTTATAGGCAAATTTCATAACTTCATTTTTCCTAACAGCAGCATAGTATTCCATTGTGTAGATGTACCACTGTTTCTTTATCCAGTCGTCTGTTCTCAGGCACTCTGGTTGTTTCCAGATTCTGGCTATTGTGAATAGTGCTGCTATGAACATAAAAGTGCAGATAATGTTTCTGTTGTTACTGTCCTTTTATCCTCATTCTGCAGTTTTGAGGATTCTAAATTTCAGAGATTAGGCTTTCAATTCTAAAATGTATTTTTTATTTTCCTTAAGTAGATATTATTTCCTTTGTGATTCTACATCTACTTATCTATTAGCTTTTCCCATTTCATTATTGAATATAATTGTAATAGATGTAATGATTTTTTAATTAGACATTTTTTCTCAATCAAAATTTGGTCTAAATCTAGATTGGTCCAAGGCCTCTAGTGGTAGTATCGGTGGAAGAACTTACCTCGCATGCAGTCAACTTGAGTTCGATCCCAAGCAACCCATATTGTCCTCCTTAGCACTGCCAGGAGTGACTCCTGAGCCAAGAGCCAGGGATCATCTCTGAGAATTGCTGGATGTGGCACTTAAAAAAATTCATGGTTGGTCCATGATAATTTTCTTCTCTTTTTGAGACTGGATCATGTTGTCCTAATTCTTCTTTTGTTGAAATAATGTTGGACTGTATCTCAGACAGTTTATATAGTTTATTCTGAATGTCTAAACTGTTACTCCTCTGGAAGAAAAAATATGAGTAGGGAATTAGCTACTATCTGCTCCTTGATAGTGACATTTTAGAGTGTTCTCTTTAAAAAATGTTATCTTAATTGTAATTTGAGGGTCTATCCCTTTGTTTAATATGCTATACTTTTAACATTTAACGTGTTAATGGTTTTTTACTACCTTTATTTTTGTAGGGTTTGTTGAGTTATTCTTTTCATTCTTGGCACTGATTACTCTTGTCCTTGTTTTCTTTATTTAAAGATAAGATTCTCCTAATGGATTTGTTGAGTCTATTCACTTGTATCACTTGTATCACTTGTCTTCCCGTTGTTCATTGATTTGCTCAAGCAGACACCAGTAGCATCTCAATATGTCCTGTCACATGCTAGTGTAGCCCAAGGGCATCTGCTCACTCCAGGAACATAAAGAGCCTCAACCATTCCATCAGGTCATGAAAATGAGGTCTATAATTGTTACTGGTATTTGGAATATCAAATACGACACAGGTAGCTTGCTAGGCTTTGCTGTGCAGGTGGAATACTCTAGTATTCCACTAGAGTGGAATACTAATAGTAGTAGTCGCCTCTCATCTTGTGATTCTATTCATCTTTAAATAGATGAATTGCTATCCACTGATGTAAATAAAAGTAGAATGCACTCAACTGTGGAGTTAGAGGCTAGGTGAATGAACAGCTTCTCTTTGGCGAGTAATAATAATGGTAGGGATAGACTTTCCTTGTAAAGTTTACAAGACTTTCAAGGTATTGTTTACAGGAATTTTCACCTGTTAAAATTCATTTTGTGTGCTAAAGCATAGTACTGCAGATAGGAAGTTTGCTTTGTACATGGCCAACCTAGGTTTGATCCCAGGAGTCCCACATGGTCCCCTGGCAAGGCCAGCAGTAATTCCTGAGTGCAGAGCCAGGAGTAATCCCTGAGCATCACTGCGTGTGACCTTAAAAGCAAAAAAAAAGGTTTTTAAAATCATTATGCTGTTGGGCCGGGCGATAGCCCAGCGGGTAGGGCTTTTGCCTTGCACGCGGCCGCCCATGCCGCCCGGGTTCGATCCCGGCATCCCATATGGTCCCCGAGCACCACCAGGAGTGATTCCTGAGTGCAGAGCCAGGAGTAACCCCTGAGCATTGCCGGGTGTGACCCAAAAAAAAAAAAAAAAATCATTATGCTGTTTATTCACTAATGTGCAATTTTTCTTGCAATACATTAATAAAAATAATCTTGAAAAAAGAAACAGACCTATAAAACACAGGCATATAAAAATATGCACTACAGAAATATATCAAATATTTTCTAGAGAAACCAGTGTGCCAAGGATTCAGATGGGAGGCAAAATTCTGAGGAAAAGGGTTTTTTGAAAAGAGAAAAGGTAGTCAGGAAAACTGCTATTTTTCCACTATTGTCAGCTCCTAGTTAATTAAAATCCAAACTTGTTTTCTCACTAAGTTCCAACAAGAGATAAATCTCAAGTCCATACCACATTAACTGAATTAAGTATAAATGTCCACCACTTCTGCTTTGCCTACCTTAGTAGACAAGTAAATTAAGGACCAGGCATTCCTGGGATATAATAGATTAAGAGAACAAAATCACAAATCAAATTTCAGTCCCAAACTATGCTAAGTTCTTCAAATGATTGAATATGGTACAAAATTAACTCAAAAACCTTTCCTAAATACATTGTGTTGCAAACACAAATGAATGGTTGCTGAGAAAGGCAGCCCATTAAGGGCAAGCTGGCTGGCTAGCCGAAGGCAGGACCCAGCCCAGTGCTGCTCAAGAGCTGGGCAACAGGGGAAGGGAGGAGTTTTCAGATGGGAGAGGAAGGGTAAGAAGATGGGGGCAGTGGCAAGAGAGGGGGAAGCGTTGATTCAAGAAAATTTACAAAGGCTTATTTATAAACCAAAACGCTCTTTGCTCACTAGAGCATAGACGAAGTCAAGTTGTTCTATTTTTCTGAAGAAATACCCTCAGAGACTAATACCCAAAGCCAGGCAAAACTGGGTCCAGGAGGACTTGTTAACGGTTGGAATCTACCACAAGTGTGTGGGTGACAGAAGTTAAGTAAGAGAGAGAAGGGGCTAGTTTGCCATCAGTAGTTGGAAATGGTAACATTGGACTAGAACTGAGTATGGAAAGTAGGTACAGGGACATGCATGAAAACCACCCAGTGTATGTATTACAAACCACAACGTGGAAAAGAAGAGAGTAGAGGGAGAGAGGGAAGGAGAGGCAGACAGACAGACAGACAGACAGACAGACAGACAGACAGACAGACAGACAGAAATGAAAATTGCCTGCCATAGATGCAGGCTGGGTGAGAGGGGAATCAGGGGACATTGGTGGTGGGAAATGGGCACTGGTAGAGGGATTTTTGGTGGAACACTGTATGACTGAAGCACCATCATGAACAGCTTTGTAATGCTCTATCTCACAGAGATATAAAAATTTTTTTTAAAAAAAGGAAAAAGAAATACCCTCATAGCCTCCATTCTGGAGCATACTCGCACTGCCGGTGGTCAGGATAACTGAGCCAACAAAGGCTGTGCTGTATACCCTAATAGTTAGGTATCCATCAGTTTTTTGTCATTCATGAGCACATTTCTTCTGATACAGCAATGAGGCTGAGTGGGCCCCGTAACTTCATGGCGTCCTCCTGAGGCCTTGCCTAGGCCCTGTCTCTTATGGTGGGCACTGCTGTGGCCCGGCTGGCCAGCCTGATAACCAAACATTGCTGCCACTGGCCTTCTGCTGCACAGGTTGGAGCCCCACAGCAGGCCTGTCCGTTTGCCAACTGTGTAACCTCAAGTGATTGCTTAACTTCTCTCCTGCAACAGTGGGAATGACAATAGTATCTTTCAGCTTTCGCATGAAGAATCAGAGCTAATTTACATTGAACACTGAGCACTACGCTCACGAATTCTAGAACCCAAGATGTTACCGGTTATAGTTTCAGGCCCTGCTCTTAAATTGGTTGTCACTGCCTGCCGAGAGTAGGCTATTTTTAACCCTTTGCCCAAAATAAGGAAAAGGAGAAGTCAAATGAGAGAACAGTTTAGTGCAGTGGTGACAAGTGTGAAATGCAATGTTTAAAAAAATCCAATTGTATTAAGTTCAAGTTTTAAGATAATAGGACCCCAGATGGCTGGAGAAAACAAAGCACTCTTTGCTCACTAAACGAAACACTCTTTGCTCACTAACACTCTTTGCTCATAAGCAGTTGAGGTGTTCAAGAGAACAAAATCACAAATCATTTCAGTACCAAACTGTACTAAGTTCTGAAAAGATGGAAGTAGGGCCTGAGAGGTAAGCAAAGGTTAAGGTGACTGCCTTGCGTGTTGTTGATGCTGGTTAGCTCCAACATCACTCAAGTCTCCCCAGCGCTGCCATGCGTAATCCTTGGCACAAAGCCAGGAATAAGCCTTGTGCACAGGTGTGGACCCAAATAAAAATACTTTTAAAAAGGGGGATATTAAAAAGAATTAATGAACTGACAGAACAGCAAACTCCTAATCACTCTGAAAACTACAGCAGTTATGATGGAATTGAAGGGTGGGCAGGAGGAAGAAGAGAGACTTTTTTAAGACGAATGGTGCTGGGATGTGGGTGATCCCAGACACGTTTAGAGGCGCCAACCCTTCGAGGCCTCTAGCTCTTAGATTCTATACTGCTATAAACGCATGCTAAATCAATTTTTCAAGGGGTGCTAATTATGAAAGCAGTGTGTAAAAAACAAGCATTTTGGAAGCGCCCATATGTGTTCAACTTGTCTTTTGGCTTCCAACCTTGATGCACCTAAAACTATTTGCAACTCAGTGGCCAAACTAAGATTTTTAAAGACTTACATCGTATCACATCATTTATCTCTATGTTACACCCAGCGGTGGGGTAACTCCAGTCTCGGCTTCAGGGCTTGCTCCCGAGAGCGCTAGGAGACCATATCCGCAGATGCTCAGACCCAGAGCTCCCAGCTGCTAGGCTTGTGCTCCGAACTCCTCTGCCCCAATCCACTTCTCAATTCAAAAGTTTCCAGTGTCATTCAAAGTGTCTTAGAGAGACTTCTATAACCTGGTCGCCCCCTCCGCCCAGCTCCCGGACAATCTCTCCACAGTCTCCCTTCCAAGCACTGCAGAGGCCGTACCTGACTCTTGTCAGGCCTTTCCTGGCCAGGTTGCCCTGCCACAGGGCCTTTGCACTGAGGCTTCCTTCTGCCTGGGGTCTCTCTTCAAAGTCACATGTCCTTGAAGATCCCACTCAGTACCCCACTCCCGGACCCCTCCTTCTTAGACTGTATCATCTTTGAGACTTGTTCTGTTAATTCAACACATTTCTCCATCTATTTATTGATTTATTTTGTTTCTAATTTATCTCACCCCCCCATGACAACAGAAGCTCCACTCAGCAGTGAGCTCTTTTATGTTCTGTTTATTTGCTGCAGTTCTAGTCTCTCACACAGTGATAACATTTGTTGCATTTTCATTCTGTGCTTTTACTTGGTCACCTCATTCTCATTTGAGGGAAAGGGTCTACTTTTCATAATAAAACGTCAGTAAATGGGAGACTTTATTCAGCTGTATTTTTTTTTATTCAACGATTGCTACTTCCTGGAAATAAAAATGAACTGAAAACATCTTGAAGTTCTTGAAAGCTGGAATATGGAAAAACTATTTTAATATGTGATTGTTCTTTAACGGCACCTTACTTAAGATGGAGATTGAGAACACTTTAAAAACTTTGTTATTCAATATGTGACATACATTGCTTCTGAATGAAAATAACGTGATGAATCTTAATATAAGTTTCAGTTGGCCTTTTTCAAATTTGACATTAAATCCCCAACTCTTAAAAATGATTTTTCAACTGGTCCAAATGGTGCCTGACAGCAGAAGTGTGGGCCCGACGGGCTTTTCTTTGCCGCAGATAAGAACTGCCTACTGAATTTCTGGTTTCCATTACAGCCGATGACATGAAAGAAATGCTTGCAAGAACAAATGTTTGGTTCCAGGCTGCAGACTAATTTAATAGCGTACTTGAAAAAGAAAAGTTGATGATTCATTCCAAAACCGTTGGGGAGGAAGGGGTGATTGTAAACAATTTGGAAAAGGACGAGAAAGCTTAATATGAAACCACGGCATCCTCTTAAACGTCCCCAGACATCTTGTTTAAACTGCATTGAATGTTGTTGTTGCTCTTCTTCCTCCAGCGTGACCTGAGCCAAGGAGATAATGGCTGTTGCTTCAAAACCCTTTTCCCAATCCTCTGATTGGGGAGTGGAATGTTACAACTGTATTCCTGTTGATAGTTCCAGATAATAGAAAATATTTGCATGAAAGACTATCCCGAGGTTTTCATAGCTGTGGTTTTTCTCAAAACATTACATGTGACTGTATTTTTCCCAAGGACCATAGCCTAAGGCAATTTTCTATGGAAGAAGGAAGAGGAAAAAAAAGAAGGAAGAGGCCTTTTTAAAAATAAATAAATTAATTTTATTTTAAATAAAATAAAACAAAGCAGAAACTGAAGCTGGAGGTAGCCCAGCCATTTCAATAGGTGAAATAGGGCCAGAGATAATACTGTGGATACAATGCTTGCCTTGAGCACAGATAAACTGGGCTCAGCCCCCAGCACTGCCAGGAGTGATCCCTGAGCACTGCTTGGGTGTGGCCCCCCAAACCAAAATGAATAAATGAATAGGTGGCGTGGACAGCTATCATGGGAAAGACCCCAAACACTCCCATCCTTACCCCAAGACTTGCTTCTTGATGCTTGAGATTTTGAAAATTAGGAATTTACTTTTTTGGATGAAGACTCCTTTATCCCAATACAACCCACTCTCCTCAGGATCACAAGTACCATTCTCTTAAAAGGTAAAGGGTGTTTACCTTCATGCCAATATGGCTTCACTGGCTCCAGGATCCACTGGCTCTCTTGGCTAGGTGAGAAAAAAGCAAGAGGCCCCCAAATCTTGGAGGTGAGGCTTGAGTAGGAGCCTAGGGCAGACATCCTTGGAGAAATGCCTCATAGGCCAGCAGGAAGTGGAGAAGAGAGGGAGAAACAAATGTGTAACCTTTGTCCTAACTAAGGCCCACCTTACCCCATTCTTCCTGTGGTCTTGATTTCCTGTGGGAGCACAGGTTGGTATGGTAATGTGTCCCAAGAAAGCCTGCCCACGGGGTAACCTTAAACCTCAGTCTGTGCGGTATTGCTCTTAATCTCTCAACTTTAGCCTGGTCCACTTGCTGACAGTGATCAATATCTATTGTTTCTCCCTAACAAACAGGGTTGTTCTAGCTGCCTCTTCCTGGTAAGAAGCATTCTCATAAAACGAGGGGGATTTACCAATGAGGAGGGATTGCTCTCTCTCCACCACAGTTTTAAAATTAAGTGAAGTGAATGTTTCTTTAGAAAAATGGATTCTGGTGCTTGGTGGCAGAGCTCAGGCTCTTCCATCTAGTGTTACCGGTTCCATGGTTACCTCGGAGACAGCAGTGACATTTCTTATCATTTCTCCCATTTAACTTAGTTGATTTCCTTCTTGGAAACTTTCAAAAACCATTTTTGTACTGAAGGATAGAAAGGAGATTGTATAAAGTTTGGATCATTATGCCATTTTAGAACCATGATTTTCAGTACAACACAGCATTTGCAATAAGGTTGATTTGCCTCTTAAAGTTATGGCACTGCTGTTTCAGAAGGTGCCCTAGGGGCGGAGAGGGGTCTCATAAAGAGCCTTCAATGTGGGAGGCTCCCCCACAAACAAAATGAAAACAATCCTTTTATCTTACTAAGATTATCAGGTTTTGTTCATCAGCATGAATTCTGATAACCATAGACTGCACATATGTGGCTCAGAAGACTCTGGGCTGGCACTAAGGCCACAAAGCTGAACCCTTCTTCCAGAGAGGTAGTACAGTGGGGAGGGCGTTTGCCTTGCATGCAGTCCACCCTGGTTCAATCCCCAACACCCCATATAGTCCCTGAGCACTGCCAAGAGTAATTCCTGAGTGCAGAGCCAGGAGTAACCCCTGAGCATCAACGAATGTGACCCAAAAAGCCAAAAAAGAAAAAAGCTGAACCCATCTTTAGATCTCTGGTTGCTCAGTACAGCCAGTACAGGAACTATCATATGCTAGTAACTGACAGAAGTTTGCAAAGAGCCGAATTTGGGGCGGGAGAGGCGCCTCTATACTGAAGCATGAGGCTCATGGCATGTAGTCTGAGCAGGGACTGCTAAAGATCTGGGTGAGGGAATGCATCCTGGCAGAGGGAAGGGCATCCAGAAAGGAGCAGTGCTAAGAGAATGATAATTTCCTGTTCATCTTTCTCTCTCTAGGATGGCTTTGTTCCTCCTCACTGGATTGCTGACCTCTCACTTGCACATCACAATTATTCATAAATACTTTTGAGCTTAAATAAACTTAGCCACAAGTATGTGTTGCTGTTTCATAGTTGCTGGTAATAAGGTAATGGCCCCAACAAGAGCTCCTGTTGTAGTAGTGTGGATGTTTTGGAGATATGTTTGTGTGTGTCCACATCTACTGAGCACTTCCTGCCTGTCTGTTCCAAGAACTTCATGCTTTCATTTGATTTTCACAACAAACTCATTGTGATGTTATGAGTGTCCCAATGTTGCTGTGGAAAGCACACCCAAGTAGAAACTGGTCCAAGCCTACCAGGTTGAGGGGCTCGGAGTAACATTGAAAGATGAGAAATTTGGCTTCCAGTTTCATTTTTCACCCTGTAGTTTATCTTTTGGGGATTTAATTTATTTGTTTGTTTGTTCTTACTTATTTTTTTTACTTATTTATTTATTTTGCTTTTTGGGGTCACATCCAGTGATGCTCAGGGGTTACTCCTGGCTCTTTGCTCAGGAATTACTCCTGGCAGTGCTCGGGGGACCATATGGGATGCCGGGGATCGAACCCGGATTGGCCGCATGCAAGGCAAACCTTGCCTTCGATCTCCTCCATTCCTTTTCTTTTTTATTGATCTAAAAATGCAATCATTTGGCATAAATACTTGAGACTAATAACAATTTAAAGAGCAAGATATATTACATATAATTATTATGAATGTGGTATATTATCCAACAATATATAATATACCATTCGGTTTGAGGCCATTTCTATTCCTGCAGATGCCATTAGGCTACACTGGCGCATGACAGGGACAAATGGAAACGTTACTAGCATCTGCTCAAGCAAATCGATGAATAACCGGGCTTGTTCAAGAAGGGAGAATTCCGCAAGATCGCCCGCTCCTGTTGTCTCAGTGTTCATTGATTTTAAAGAAAGCCTTTGATGGGCTGGAGCGATAGCCCAGCAGGTAGGGGTGGTTGCCTTGCACGAGGCCGGCCTGTGCAGGTCCGGGTTCAATCCCGGCATTTCATATGGTCCCCGAGCACCGCCAGGAGTAATTCCTGAGTGCAGAGCCAGAGCCAGGAGTAACCCCTGAGCGTCGCTGGTGTGACCCAAAAAAGCAAAAAAAAAAAAAAAAACAAAGAAAAGAAAAGTAAAGAAAGCCTTTGACTCTGTGGAGACTGAAGCAGTAATCGAAGCCCTAGCCAAACAGGGCATTCAAAACCAATACATCAAGATCCTTCTTGAGCTGTATTACGGATTCACCACCAGGATCTCACCATTCTACAAGGAAGTGATCATTGATGTCAAAAGAGGGGTTCCGCAGGGTGATACCATTTCACTGAAATTCTTCAGTGTCACCCTCGAGAACATCATGTAACAATTAGAATGGGAAGGAATGGGAGTGAAGACAGAGGGTTGGCAACTACACCACCCCCGCTTCGCTGATGACATCGTTCTAATAACACCAAACATTAGCCAAGCGGCACAAATGCTGGCTGACTTTGACTGAGAATGTGGAAAGATAGGTCTACAGCTGAATCCCAGCAAAACTATGTTTATAAAAAAATGAACTAGTTCCAGAGGCCCCATTCACGCTCAATGGAACAAACATCTCTGAATGCAGCAGTTATGTGTACCTAGGTCAAGAAGTCAACATGATAATACCAGCCTAGAACTGAACATTGAATGTAGGCAAAGGTATATACATGATAACCTCTAAATGTATGTATTACAAGTCACAATGTTTAAGAGAAGGAAGAGAGAGAACGAGCATGCAAGAGAGACAGAGAGAGAAACAAAGAGAGAGAGAGAGAGAAGAGGCAAAAATGCCTGCCATTGAGTTAGACTGGGGAGGCAGGAGGGAATCAGAGGACATTGGTGATGGGAAATGGGCACTGGTGGAGGGATGGGTGCTGGAACACTGTATGACTGAAACTCCATCATGAACAGTTTTGTAAGTGTATATCTCATGGTGGTATAATAGAAATACAAAAAAAAAAGTAAAGCATCAAATGAAATTTAAAACAGAGATCGTAACCAAGCAAGCTTTGATCAAGTGAGTGGTTAAGAGACAAAAGGAGTGACACAATATGAAGATGAGTTCAGTGTATGGAGGGAAGGAAAGCAAGAGACTGGAAGGAGCCCTTATCTGAGATTATCTGAACAGTCCTGAGGCACAAGTCCGGAAGAAACATTTGGAAATTTAGGATAAAAATTGTGAGATAGTATAGCAATGTCCTTACCTTGCTTGCAGCCAACCCAGGTTTGATCCCTGGCACCCATATGGTCTTCTGAGCCCTGCCAGGAGTGGTCACTGATAAACAGATTGCTCCATGTAAGGTAAACAGTAGCTCCAGCCAACACATGCCTTGGTAGAGAGTTCAATCCCCAGTGTTGCCACATGTAATGAAAATGCTCCTGGTAGTTCTGTTGCCTGTGACTCCAGTGCTAAAGTGATTTCTGAGCACAGCCAGCTCTGTGATCGCAACAAAGGGGTTCAATCCCTGGGAGTCAGTGCGACTAAAAACTTACTTTTCTGACAAACTCTTACCCCTCCTTCACTGCTGAGTGAGTGACCTCTTGGTTGGTCAGGGCAGCCCCAAGTGCGAGGTCTTTTCCATTTGCACTTTGTATATATCATGCCTATAGTTCCGAAAGAGAAATTTCTGATATTCAAATGGAGATCCCCTTTTTCTTTTTTAGGTCACACTCGGTGATGCTCAGGGGCTACTCCTGGCTCTGCACTCAGGAATTACTCCTGGCGGTGCTCAAGAGACTATATGGGATGCCAGGGATTGAACCTGGGTTAGCAGTGCAATGCAAATGCACTACCTGCTGTATTATCTCTCTAGTCCTAATATCCCTCTTTATATCTTTTACTTTTTTTCTTATTTTCTTTACTGTTTTCTTACTATGTTTAGGAATTTCCCACTCTCTTTCTCTTTCTTTATCTCTCTCTTTGCTATTTTAATTACAGTATGCCTTAGTGTGCATTTGTTTTTTGTTTTTTTTTTTTTTTTTTTTGCTTTTTTGGGTCACACCCGGCAATGCTCAGGTGTTTATCCTGGCTCTGCACTCAGGAATCACTCCTGGAGGTGCTCGGGGACCATATGGCATGCCGGGATCGAACCCGGGCCGGCATGGGCCAGCCGTGTGCAAGGCAAACGCCCTACCCGCTGAGCTATCACTCCGGCCCCCTGTTTTGCTTTACTTTGTTTGAAATCCTTTGTGCTTCCTAGATTAAAATATGACTCCTTTATCAGTCTGGGGAAATTCTCAGTCAGTATTTTTTTATTCTGGGGACAAAGCAAATAGTACAGCAGGTAGGGCATTTGTCTCTCACATGGCCCAACAGAATCTAATCTCTAGCATCCCATATGATCCCCTAAGCACCATCAGGAATAATTCCTAAGCCAGGCGTAACCCCTGTGCATCATCAGGTGTGACCAAGAAGCCAAAAAAAAAAAAAACCTTTATTTTTATGAGGCGGGGACTTTGGGGAGACATCCCGTAGTGCTTAGGGGCTATTTCCTGTGCTGAGTCACTCCTGGTGGTTCTCAGGGAACCATGTGTGTGCCAGGGATGGAACCAAGATTAGTTGCCTGCAAGGAAAATTTCTTAACCCCCAAATATCTCTCTAGCCCCAGCTGCCACTTTTTCAAATAATAATGCTGCTCCTTTTTCTATCTGTTCCTCTCTGGAACGCCTGTAATATGAAAGTTATCCCAATGCAGTCTTACCCTCATTCTTTTAAATTCTTTCTTACTGGCTCTTCGCATGATTTCTACTAACCTACTTTTGAACTCACTGATTTTATTTTTTGGCTTTTGACTGCTTATTCTGCTTTTAGCCCCTTTATTTTATACACACATATACATATATATACATTATATATATAGTTTAGTTGTTGTAATTTTTATGTCTATTATTTCTGTTAAGATTTTTTTATTTCTTTAAAAAAAAGATGTTTTTTAGGGAGGGGGCTTACTCTCTCAATGCTCAGGATTTACTCCAGGCTCTAAACACAGGAATCACTCCTGGCGGTGCTCAGGAGACCATGTGGGATGCTAGGGTTCGAACCCAGGTCGGCTGCATACAAGGCAAAAGCCCTACTCACTGTACTATCTTTCCCACCCCTGTTAAGCCTTTTTGTAGACTTGCTTCATCAGCACTGTGGTCAGCAAGTTTTTACCAAGACATTGCCTGTAGGCAACTCTGACCCTTGTTGATACCTTATATATTCTTGCCTCCTGTTTCCAGGGTTGCATGTAAAGGACTGGAGAGCTGGATATGCTATGCAGTGCCCCCTCCTCTGTTCCCATGGCAAAGTTCAGCCCTCTTAGAAATTTCCTGATTGCTTTCTGCTGCCTTGTAACAAGTTCCCCTGATGAAACTGTCTCTCTGCCTGTCTCTCTTGATGCAATAATTTCATTCCTAACTGTAAAATCCTTCTTTGTCAGGGATTAAGATCCTCTTCTGTGTAGATTAATTCAAATCTGGCTGTAGGTTTGCTGTGGTCAAGGAAGGAGATTTTATCAGTCCTCCCCATTAAACTGTCTTGGCCCTGCCCTGAAAATACTATTTTTTTTTTGTAAATTAGAAACTTATAGGGAGTAGAAGATAAAATTCAAAAGTTAAAATGAATGTGAATTAAAAAACAACAATGAGGTACAAATACATGCCTGTTGGAATGGCCACAATCCAAAACTTCTGAAAACAACAAATGCTGGTGAAAATATGGAATGACAGGAAGTGTCCTTCACTGCTGGTGGGAACATAAATTGGTGCAGTCACTTTGGAAAATATTTTGGCAGTTTCTTCTACCCCTTACTCAGCAATATGGCTCCTTGGTATTTACCTGAGGAGTTGAAAGCCCATGACCACACAAAAACCTGCACATGAATATTTACAGCAGCTTTATTCATAATTGCTAAAACGTAGAAGTAACTCAGTTGTTCAGTAGATGATCGGATAAACAAACTGCTGCACTCCTAGACAACGGTTGTGTACTGAAAAGGAAATGAGCTACTAAGTCATGAGAAGAAAGGGAAGAATCTTAGCACACAGTACTGAGAGCCAATCTGGGAAGGCTCCAGAGTGACTTAATCCAACTATGTGACATTCTGAAAAAGGCAAAACTATGGAGATGGTAAAAAGATGAGGATTCTCCAAGATCTGTGTAATATGAGCATTTGACAAGATCTGTGTAAGTTAGCGTCCCCAGAAGCTCTAACTTCAACCTGAACTGGGAGGTTTCCTCAGAACACAAGCCAAATGCATATAAGCACAATGCAAATCCACGTTACAGTAATTTAAGCATACAAGTTAATTGGCAGTAGAAGGGGGAGAGGGATACGAGCCACTTATCAAGGCTGTAGTTTGCAGATTTCCTCCAGCTCTCTGATGCACAGAGAAAAGGTCTCCACCAGTTTGGCCTAAACGTGGATAAGACTCCAGAAGCACAAGGGGCCTTCCAAGCTTTCCCGTTTGCCTCATCATCAGAGTTACCTATTCCTTTATATTTAGGTGGGAATTCTCAGGATAGCCAGGTTTTTAAAAAATCTGTTTTGCTTTTTCATGCCCATTATTAGTATTCTTGTAAACTATGAATCCTTTTTAAATTAGTAACTTAAGTATCTGTATCTCATCTAAGTTGTTCCCATCTTATTCAGTAGGGTTATCACCGTGTCAATACATTATAATATCTTGATCAATCGAGATCATTAAGGTATCAATTATGTAAAAAGCCAGGCAGAGGGGAGAGCCAGGGAGAGAGAAGAATACAAGGGGAACACGGGCAATTTAGGGCAGTGACAAAACTTTTTATTCTACTCTACTGATGAATGCTTCCTTAGACATTTGTCCAAATCCACAGAACAAGAACACACAGAAACCTAAGGTAAACTTTGGCTTGGGTTTTATGTGTTAGTGTAAGTTCATGAACTATAATGAAAGTTCCACTCTGGTAGGGGATGAACTGAGGGGCAGTTAAGCCTGTGTGGGAGCAGGGGATACAAGTAAAACCTCTGGAGACAGTGTGGGAATGCTGTATGTCTAAAACTCAACTATGAAAAAACGTTTAAACAATGATGTTTAATTGAAATTTAATTTGACATATATAAACATATACGTAAATATACATTCATGTGTTTATATATGTATATATTCAATATGTAAAACACAGGTACACAATATACACATGTATACATACATGCATATGTGTGTATATGTGTACATACACATATACATATGTGTGCATGCATATGAGAAACATACAGAATGTATATGTGTTATACACATATACCTATATATGTACACATATGTATATGCATATTATACATGAATAGATATGTTTAATTTTACATATATGTAAAATATTTTGGGCTGGAGTTACATAGTACAATGGGTAAGGGACCTGCCTTGCATACAGCTGACTTGGCTTCAATCCTGTCATTCCATCCAGTTCCCTGAGCCATGACAAGAGTGATCCCTGAATCAGGGGTATATCCTGAGCACAGCTGGGTTGTTGCCCCCCAAACAAAAACAAAACTTATTTTCTAAGTATCTTCTCCAAAAGGTTTTTCATAAATGTCTGCATACATCCCCTGGGTAGTAGTTTGAAAATAAGATGTTACTAAGATGGTAGGCTGCCCCAGCTGATGAGACATCAGAGAACAGGTAATCCAGGCTATTTTCAAAGCTGTAGGAAAGAGCTTAGGTAGAGAATATATTTGGTTTTCAAGATCAACTGGCAAGGGGACAAAAAAGGTAGACCTTTAGTTGTAAACAATAGGTTCTTTATTTTTATTAATTTATTTAATAAATTAATTTATGGGGCCTGTCCTAGGTCCTAGGTGCTGGGCCACACCCAGCAATGCTCAGTCTCACTTATAACTCTGCATTCAGGATCACAGCAGTGCTCAGGCTTACTCCCAGCTCTGCATTCAGGAATTGCTCCTGGGGGGGGGGGGGCTCAAAATGTCAGGGAACAAACCTGAATTGGTTGAGTGCAAGGCAAGCACTCTACCTGCTGTACTATTGCTCTGGACACAACAATAGGCTTTTCTTAGGGCAAGTTATAGTTCTAGTTAGAAAAAATAGAACCATAACTCACCACATTTCATAACATATTTTAATTTTAATCACCATGTGATAGACCACTACAAAGCTGTTCATGATTGGGTTTCAGTCTATGGTGTTCCAACACCCAGCCCTCCCCCCAGTGCCCATTTCCCACCACAATGCCCCCTGATTCCCTCCCTCCTCCCCCAACCTGCCTCTGGGTAGCTTCTCTCTCTCTCTCTCTCTCTCTCTCTCTCTCTCTCTCTCTGCACAGTGTGGTTTTCAGTACATACACTAAAGGGTTATCATGTATACACTGTTGCCTACTTTCAATATTCAGTTCTAGAGTCTAGTGTTACTATTTCCAATTATTATTGGCAAACTTGTCCCTTCTCTATCTGACCTGCCCTCCATTCCCCATACACATGTGGTAAATTCCACCCATTGACACGTCCTCTTGGATCATGTTTCGCGGGACTTGGATTTTAGTCTCATATTGTTTTTTATCCTAACATCTTAACGTCTTCTACCATACCTCACTACACCACACAAAGCAACATTCCACCACACCTCAATGCTTCCCATCATACTTCAACACATGTCAACATGTTGACTACAAATCACTACAAATCACACTTTAATATACTCAGCATACTACATGTCATCTCATAACATGCCCCACATCCCTTACACACACCTCACCACTCTTCAACTCCTCTCAAACACCTCCCTCGTCTCCCCACATCTCACCACAGCACATTTTCACTCACCTTCCCACCATACCACACTTCCTGCCACGCCACTGCCCTCCACCAGGAGAAGGTGGCCTGAACTCAGCATGGCAAGAATAAATTCAGCAGCAGTCAGGTAAGCTGAGTAGCCAGTGGGCAGAAAGGGAATTGATAATAGTACAAGAGTAACAATATTAATAATAGAACTAGTAATAATACTATTAATCAACAGCAGCCCAATGTGGACACTAAATTTGCCACTGTAGAAAACTGTAGAACAGAGTGCATGCCAGAGGGAAGGATCAAAAGGGACGATTTACAAGACAAGAAAAGAAAAGCTAAACAGTGAGATATAGTGAATTTGCAAAAAATCTCTATCGTATCTTTACTACCAGTCATCAACTCCTTGTTCTCTAAGGATAGGATTAGTGCAGTACTTCGATGGCTTTAACAATATCAACACCCACAAAGTGACCTAAGGGGCAGAGAGGTAGTACAAGGGTTAAGGTACTTGCCTTTTCTGCTGCTAACCAGGGTTTAATCTCTGGTACCACACATGGTCCCCAGAGCACTGTCAGGTATGGCCCAAAAAACAGAACAAAAGTAATCGGAGAAGATAAAACAATACACAAAGTACATAGAACTTTAAGTTAGCAGATTCATATCATTAGTTGAATAGATTTAATTTTATACATGGTTACAATTCTCATATTGTCTTGATTAAATTGTTTTAAAGGAATTACTTTTTCATCTTAAAATCTGTCACTTAAGCATGCAAATGCAAAATTGTTTGGGTTTGAAATATTTTATTCCAGATCACTGATCTAGTTCCAGATGGAGATGAGCTATTTGACTAGATTTACCTGAGCTTCTGCTACCCTGCACAGAGAGAAAAGAGCTGAAAGCTAGTGAACTGAACCCAGAATAGGGAGAACTTGCAATATATTTTCTTTTGTCAAATGACTACTTGGTAGGAAATCTATTTTGTATTGTTAAACAAATTAGCAATTGATTTAGAAAATTGATTCTCAGTTGTTGATTTTTTATTCCAATTTTTTTTCAACTGATACTGGTTATACTTTAAATTTTATTTATTGCCCTTGCCTTTTTCTCTTCTTTGTGAGGGGCACACCTAGTGGTGTTTAGGGGTCACAGTTGGCATTATGGTCGGGGTCACACCTTATAGTGCTCAAATCAGTGTCGTTATTGCAGCAGCAGCATGCAAGACAAGAGCCTTAACTTCTTTCCCCCTCCTCCTCTTTCTTCTCCTACTCCTCTTCATTCTCCTCCTCCTCCTTCTCCTCTTCCTTCTCTCCTCCTCCTCCTTCCTCCTCTTCCTTCTCCTCCTCCCTCCCTCCTTCTCCTCTTTCTTCTTCTCCTCTTCCCTCCTCCTTCTCCTCTTCCTTCTCCTCCTCCTTCTCCTCCTAATCCTCCTCCTTTTTGTTGTTGTTATTTAGCAGGGGTGGGGGAGCACACTAGCTGTGTTCAGGGCTTACTTCCTGGCTCTGTGCTCAAGGATCACTGCTGGAGTGGCTCAGGGATCCATATGTGATATCAGGGATTGAACCCAGATCGTTTACATGCAAGGCCTTAATCACTGTACTTTCCTCCTTTCCCTCTCCCCTCCTTCCTTCCCTCCCTCCCTCCCTTCCTCCCTTCCTCCCTCCCTCCCTCCCTTCCTTTGTTCCTTCTCATAAATATATATGTACATATTATGATACCAATATCCAAGGTCAAGAAAAACATGGATCAGGAGGTCTTGTCAAAGGTGGAAACTATCACAAACGTGTGGGAGTCAGAAGCTAGGTAAGACAGAGAATGGAACAGCAAGCTAATAATTGTTGAAAGTGCTGATACCAACCTAGAACTGAGCATTAAATACAGGCAAAAGATACACATGACAACCTCTTAATGTATGTACTGTAATCCACAATGTGGAAGGGAATGAAAAGAGAGAGAGAGAGAGAGAGAGAGAGAGAGAGAGAGAGTTAAGAAACCTGCCACAGAGGCAGGCTAGGGAGAGGGGAGGGAATCGGGGACATTGGTGGTGGGAAATGGGGACTAGTGGAGGGATGGGTGCTGGAACAATGTATGACCAAAACCCAAATATGAACATCTTTGTAACTGTATATCTCATGGTGGTATAATAAAATATTTTTAAAAAAAAGAGATACACTGGTGAATGTTCTAGGTGTCCACACATAAATGAAGTCAAAGGAAAGGGTTAGGTAGTGGCTGACATTGCAACAAAGGTCTGGTCACTCCATGAGCTACTTTGCTTCCCCAGGGATGGTCCTTGCTTGGATCCTGCTCTAAGGCTTCAAGCACCCACTCCCTTAATCAGCCAGTCCTGAATACAGATTGCTCTTTGGAAGGAGCATGAGCCAGGGTAAATGACAGCCCTGGTAGAAGGCAACTCTGGGAGAAGAACTGCTGTAAAAGCCGGATCACCGCCACTAAGTATTTGGGGCAACAACAGCCACGGTTTAAGAAGGCACCTGACAGTCTCCCCTGCAACTGCTCCCAGCAGCTGAGCCCTCTGTCCTCTGTCCACCTGACCCTCCTGCTCAGTAGCATGACTCTTATGTTGGAGTCCCAAGACTGTTAACCTGGGCTCAAAGGAAGCATAACTGGGGCAAACCACTGAGACCTTATCAAAGGTCTTTGCTACTAGTGTAAAAAGACCAAAGAAATTAATTACAATATTAACTGTGGTTTTAAAATTATCACTTATGCAATGCATATAAGTGATAATTATATCACCCCTTCCAACACCAAGATTAAACATCAACTTGATATTAGGAAGATGGTCTAGTATATTAAATCTATCATAATTTGAATATTAGAAAATCTTTTTGCACTTTGGCTGTTAACCTAAAGAATTGGAGGAAAAAGAAATTAGACCTCACCATGCTGTACTAAGATGAAAGAACATGAGGTAAGCCTGAAGATACAACTTTCACGAAAGGTTCCGCTGTTGTCCTAATTAATTGCACAGACGCCTAAAAGGGGGAAGCCCTGCTAACTTCTAAGTCAACTTGATATCATTTTCCGTTTGTATCACCAAGGGGTACAAAGTGAATAAATCAATACCCCTCAAGCATACACTTAAAAACCGCTAAACTTTTGATCTCCCTAATCATTTCTTCTTTTCATTAAGAAATAGGATGAAAGAAACTAGTTATGCTTAAAGTGGGATAAAGACTTGAAACCAGGACAGGGCACCAAAATCCACATCTCTCTCTATGCCACTGACGGAAAACAAGGTTTGTGTCGAATAGCTCAGGTATTCTCATCTCTTCTGCATGCTCATTTGGTCAAAGCTCTGTTTAGTGCCCAAGGTCTTTGCTCACAAAGCAATTTTGAATTCTAAAAAGAAAAAGGTATTAATTAGTTTGAGCATGTGTTCCAAACAAGAAGAGACCTCAAGAATAATGGTTTCAACAAAGGAATTCGAACATCACAAATAGCACAGAGATTTGTAATGAAAGGCTGTTTGTGTTGCTAAAGTATCCTCCTGGCAGGCCCAAATGCAGCTGTTCACATTTGGAGAACAATCTAAAAGGGCAGATGTGCCAGAGTGTGGGAGTGCCCCTGTATTAGTTACAGGCGATAAGCATGACCTCAGAAACCTTCATGCAGGGAAACAGCTCATATGCCCAGTGTTGGCAGGGCAAAGCAAGAGGCTGTCTCTTCAACTGAGTCATGATTGTTCCAAATCACAGGATGCTTCAGTGGAGCTGGAGTGACAGCTCAATGGGACAGCACATGTGCTTCGCATGTGAGACTTCCAGATTCATCCCCAGCACCGCATCACCAGTAATAATTCCCAAGCACCATGCTTGGAGCAGATCCTCAATGCTTTGGAAGCAAGTATGGCCCCTGAATTTTAATAAATAGATAAAATCAAAGCTCAAGACAATTTTATAATCTTTTATATTTGGTCTCTATGAAGAGTTGACTGAATAGTTTATGACATTAAGAAAATGTGGTGTCTGATATCTGGCATACTGTCCCAACATGATGATACAGAGAGACCTGTGCTAGAATTCCAGATCCAGCATGATGCCAGACTTGGAATGTCTTTTCCAATCCGTGCTCTAACAACACAGAGATAAGGCATCTGTCCTCATCCTATATCCCCAAACCATCGCACACATGAAGTTAACATTCCAATGTTCTTTCTTCCCTTCTCCTGACCAAGACAATGTATCAGCTGAGTTGACATCACTCTACAATCCCTTCTGTTATGAGAAGCATATTCACAGAAAAGCAGCAACGTCATACTGGGAAGACTGCACATTGCTGCAGCACATGCCTAGCTCACAAGGTACCAGATTCAACCCTGGTGCCATATGACCCTTCCTCTTGCATCACCACCACGAGGTCCTGAAGGCCTGGGCATCACTGAAAAGGCCTCCAAAGCAAACTAAGATAAAGAAGTAACTCCTTATGCTCTACTATCTCCCAAAGAAATTAAGTGATCACCTTGCCTTCACGTTATTATGGTGCTATGCAGATGTAGATGTATAGAGGTACACCCAGATCCATGTGACCAATACTCTTCCTCTTAAAAATATCTTTCAAAAATAAATAAGACGGGCTGGAGAGATAGTACAGTGGGTAGGGGGTTGAATGCAGCCAACCCAGGTTCGATCCCTGGCACCTCATATGTTCCCCGAGCACAGCCAGGAGTGATTCCTAAGTGCATAGCCAGGAGTAACTCCTGAGCATTTCCAGGTGTGACCCAATATGCAAAAATTAAATAAATAAAAATAAGAAACTTGTTATGAAAAAAAAATTTTCCAGGGCATTATACTATTTAATTATCTTCTACTACTCAAGAAACTTAGATCCTGACTCAAAAATGTGTCTATGTTAGCCAGATGTAGACACATATGCACACATCACATATCATGGTTTAAGTAACATGACTGCAATAATGTTAAGGTTTATAGATTTTATATACGAGTTACTGCACCCCACCACCACCAAACTGCCCACAACCCTTCTCAATGTCTTGTGTCTCCTTGAGTCTACTTCATTTCCCCAACACACAAACACACACACACACACACACACACACACACACACCACTGCTTGGTAATCTTGAGCTATATATTTCAAGACCAAGGGTTTATCATAACATTTTCAGTGGAAAATGATGATCTCATAGTTCAAGGTGCTTTGGTCTGGGAATTTTTCTTCTCATCTGTACCATTGAATCTTGGTCAACACTAAGAAGTTGGGTTTCAAGAGACCAAATAGTGTATAGCCCTCATTTTATCCAACCGAACGCCCTCTCCATAGTGTTAAGAGCCATGACACCTTCAGGAGAAACAGTAGCTTTCCCTTTATTCAGAATCAGGTAGAGCTATGTTCCAGGAGGTGGTACTTCCTGCTCGCTGTGGTCAGTTTTCAGTCTTTCTGGTTAACTTCTTCCGGAGGGAAAAGAGAGTGTTTCATCCTCAAAGACTGCTGTGTGTACATCTGAGAGGATGTGTATTGATCCTGACCCAGTCCACCTCAATAGTCTTTATATCTGACAAACAATTCACACATTTCATTTTTCCACTGAGAGATGTTGTTTATTTACTTTTAACCCGCTACTAACCTCTATTTGTAGAATGTCAATTAAGTTTTCGAAGAGAATGTGTGTTCCTTTCTACTTCACCACAAAAGGTGACACGAGTACATACAATTCCATACGTCATCTTAGACCATCAAACTCTTGCTTATTTTTTGTTTATTTATATTTTAAATCTGGGCCACACTTGATGGTACTCGGGGACTACTCCCGATGCATTGCTCAGGGGTCACTTTTGGTAATATTTGGGAGACAATCGGGGTCAGGGGTTGAATTCAGATTCTCTGGCACCACCAAGCAGAGCATACACTCAGCTCTGAACAAAATCTAGCTACAAAGATTTTGCTTCTGTTTCCACTTCCCCACTGTATTATGTGCTTAGACTTGAGCTGTTGCACATAAATGAGTACCAAAAGTTGCACAACTCTGATTTATTAATAATAATAATAATAATAATAATTATTATTATTATTATTATTGCTATGCTTGGAATATCACGCCTCACTTAAGTGAGAGAAGGAATTCGGAGTTCCGACCTCCGTCGCTATTCCAGAATCAGGGACGCTGTCTCGTTTGCCAAGGCATCGAAAATCAGATGGGCTGGACATGTAATGCGATTTGGAGACAACCGCTGGACTAGAGCTGTTACCGACTGGATCCCACGGGATGTCAAAAGATCACGTGGCCGCCCACCCACAAGATGGTCGGACTTCCTTGTCAAGACCCTGAAGGAACGGTTTGAGGCTCTTCATATTCCTGAATCAACCAGATGCCATTGGGCTACATTGGCATGTGATAGGGTCCAATGGAAATGTTACTGGCGCCCGCTCGAGCAAGTCAATGAATAACGGGATTCAAGTGATCAAGTGATTGCTCTTTATCCTGCACACCACTGCTCGTGCTGTCCATTCTGTCTAATGTTAAAGTTCTTTTGCCATGTCTTGCTTTCCATCCCTACTCCACCCCTTCGAATGTGACTGTAAACCTGTTTGTGCTTCCTGTCTGACTTCGCTCAGGACTTCATGCACTGTGGCACCGTCCTGGTGGCTTCAGAAAGAAACCCATTATTTTTCTAGTGCTAGGGATCAAACCCAGGGCCTCACACATCTGAGGTATGCATTTACTGCTAAATTATATCCCTAGTGGAAAACCCATCTTGATTGCTTTTATGCTCTAGTTGGACTAAAGTATTTATTTCCCTTTCATTTTTACTTTTCTCCTGTTGCTTTCTTAAGCAACAATCTCAACATATGCAAAGTTTTACCAAAATGTACCCTTTTTCCAACCCATATTGCTACTGTACATTCTGAGCTCTTTCTGTACCCTGAAATGACCTCTATTGATGCATGTGCTATATAGGAAGTGTTTCCTTATATGACTGTTCCCTTTTAAGTGTATTTAGATTTCTTGACAGCAAGGCCCAACTTTGACCATAGTGCTTAAAATATAATGTGCTCTCATTCACTTAAGCACTCTTGATGAAAATATTAATTGGGGATCTAATATGTTCCTAATCTCATGTAGCATAAAGGCATATGGAGGATAAATAACCCTTTGTTTTAAGAAATCAAATTGCCTTGGGTTTCCTTTCTTATTCTATGCTTTGGTTGTTGTACTGTAATCCATACAGTACACATACTGCTCACAAAAATATGAGCATTGTGGGATTGGGGGTTCTCTCTAAGAAGGAAAAGATAAAGGTGTATGCACTGCTGAATCCTGCTAGCAATTCACAGAGGCTTTGGTGGGTGACACTTTTTGTATTTTGAGATGAGCACAGAGTATGTTACAGGCGATTTGATTTCATGTGAGACCTTGCTTATGCTTTCTATGTGCCACTGAGACACTGTGCAGGAATATGCTGGATAGTAGATGGGAGTATCTGAGCAGGATGCCTGCAAGGCAGACACTTGGGGAATTCAGTTACTGAGGACTGAAATGTGCATATGAGGGGGTGGAGGGGATAGAAGAAACTGCCCTCTGGATATGAAGGGCAGTGAGGGACACTGAAGGAGCGGAGCATAGCTCTTGGCTTTAAGAGATGAGTATGCCCTAAGCTGGGACCTTGAGCAGGAAAGGTGGGGTGCGGAGGGAAAATCTTCGAGATTCACAACAATATCTCACAACTATGAGCTAGTCTCACGGGCTCAGGAGAAGACACCAGAAATGTACTGTCACTCTTCAGAGGTGGATATGGCAAATATGAATCATCTGCGACTTAGGTTAGCCCGGCTCAGAAAGGCACCATGGAAGAGTGGTGGTGGGAAATGTGCACTGGTGGAGAGATGAGTGCTGGAACAGTGTGTGATTGAAACCCAGCCGTGAACAGCCTAACTGTATGGCACAGTGACTCAATAAAATAAAAAAAAGTAAAAAGTGGCAAATGAGTAAGTCTGGGGAAGAGTTCTAGTGGTTTAAGAAACAGCAGGGAGGGTGTTATCCATGCAGGCAGCTGACCCGGGTTCAATCCCCACATCCCATATGTTCCCCAGAACCCCGCCAGCGGTAATTCCCGAGTGCAGAGCCAGGATAACTCCTGAGCATCACTGACTGTGACCCCAAAAATGCAAATAAACAGACAAAAAAGAAATCTGTTCAAAAGGGCTGAAGTGATAACACAGTGCCTAGCATGCAGTTTAAGTGAGTTCAATCCCTAGCATCCCCTGTGATCCCTGAGCACTGCCAGGAGTAATTCTTAAGCACAGAGCCAGGGAGTAACCCCTGAGCATCATCAGCTGTGCACTCCCTCCAAAAGAAAATAATTCTGTTCTGTTCAAGAATTTTCGGAGTTGAGTCTGTTACATCATTTTGTTTTGTGGAGGACATATTTCCATTTAAGAAATCACTAGAAGATCAGGATAGTTTAAGGAATTAAGGGCTTGCATGCAGTCGATTTCAGTTCAGTCCCTCAGTACATGGTCCCCCAAACTTTGCTGGGTGTGTTTTTGGAGGACCCTGAGAGCTACCAGGGTGAATGGGTAATTCTGCTGGTATAGGGTCTAAGCAGAACCTCATCATGGGGCCCTGGCATTGAACCACTAGCTGAAGATTGCTAACAGGGGCCCTTGGAACTACTGAGCACCATTTGGCAGCATTTTCTTTGCCTTTATGCTCAAGACCATGGGCTGGACGCGTGGGATTATGGGTCACTCTCTTCCAGGTGAGAGAAAATCATTGAAAGCAGATCTATGGAAAAAATCAGTTTTGTTTTTCTTTCAAATGTATTGTTCATATAAATTTACTAATTGGGGAGGAAGAAATCCATCAGTCCTGATTAAACTTCTTGCTTAGAGAGTAACTTTCATTTCACATGTTGTCCCTCCCATAAATAGCAGGAACAGAACTAAATTTAGTATTAAGGAGCAAAAAAAAAAAAAAAAAAAGAAAAGAACAAACAACCAAGGTCAACAAATTGAACAAGAAAGGATAAACTTCTAAAAATATAGACTGAATCATGAAGAAATATAAAATCCTAACAGATTATCAGTAAGGAGAAGGAATCAGTGATCAAGAACCTCCCAACAAACTCAATTATTCCAGAAGGCCAGGAAGTTGCACCCAGGAAATGCCTCAGGCAACAAGTAATCTCATCACTGGTCATGATCCAGATACTCATATATGAAATCTTGAAAGAGATCAACAAGTGGCAGAGATGCTTCTGGTCCCTGTGTCAGGCCGACACTGGGGCACTTTGGAGGAGTGTGGATGAGTCCCTGGCCTGTCTCCACAGAGCCCCAGCAACAGAAACCTCCATATTCTACAATTGCCACCATGTTCAAGGTCAGACTCCACTGTTCTAACAAGCTCCACTCAGAAATCAATCCTTGGAAAAACTCAGGTATGCAGATTTGGTGATTGAAGTCTCCAGGATGATTTCCATGATGTAGGCTCCCTAACCCCATCTCTTTCTTCTTCTGGAATGCCCAGCAGTGAATTCATTCCCCAGAGTCACCACCCAGTTAAAAATTAACTCCAGCTATATCACCCAGTTACAAACTTGGAATTACTGGAGCGGCCACACAACTTCTCAAACCCTAATATACTGATATACTTAGTAGCACACAACATTTATGAATGTAAAGTACAAGGTGGCCAATAACAAAATACATAATCACAATGCCTATCCTGTAACAACATGTATTTTTTTTTCTCTTTTTAGGTCACACCTGGCAATGCACAGGAGTTACTCCTGGCTCTACACTGAGGAATCAGTCCTGGTACTGCACAGGGGACCACATAGGATGCAGGGATCAAACCCTTGTCCACCACGTGCAAAGCAAATGCCTTACTACTATTTTCTGGCCCAATATCGGTTATTCTTATAAAAGGGCTTAATGGCTCCACAATGAGACTGAATAATCTTCACTAACTTTCTTCTAAGAAAACATCTCTTGATCATATTTAGCAAAATAACTGTAACAAGCAACACAAAATATATTATTGAGGATCTGCTATAGGGGCAGACTTAAGCAGTAGTTGGGAAAACTGGAAATAATCGTGGTGAGAAGTTGCAATGCTGGTGGGATTGGGGTTGAATATTCAATGTCTGTAACAAGTGAACATGAACAACTTTGTTTAAAAAATTGAGTAGAATCCCACTAAGTTCAATAAATTCAACAAGTGAAAGCAACAACACAGATGGCCCAATTTGTATGCAATAGCTCAGTAAAAGGTCATGACTATAGCAATACCATTACAGGATGTATGTTGTAATCACTGTCACTGTCTTCCTGTTCATCATCGATTTGCTAGAGCGGGCACCAGTAACATCTCCATATGACCTGTCTCATGCAAGTAGAGACCAAGGGCACATGCTTGCTCCAGGAACATAAAGAGCCTCAACCATTCCATCAGGTCATGGGAATGAGGTCTATAATTGTTACTGGTATCTGGCATATCAAATACGACATGGGTAGCTTGCCAGGCTCTGCCGTGCAGGTAGCATACTCTTGTAGTCATCTCAAAATCCAGCATTTATTGATGAACCGCGCGGCTCGCCCAGTTGGGCTGTGATAGGCTGGTCTGCTGGGTGGAGTTCTGACCGAGGGGAAGTCCGAATGTGGAAAATGGAGGCCCTCATGGAGTAGGGGGTTGTCTGGCTTGTTGTGAGGCTCTGCTGGGGTGGCGGGCCAGGGCTAGAACCTGCCATCCCTCCCAGGCGCCTCATGAGCGGCTGGGCACAGGGAGAGCCAGTAGCAGCTCTGCCCCATGTCTGTCTCCATGTTGTAATATGTTGTAATAATATAAAGTCAATTAATCGGTGTCTGCTAAGGGAGTAGGTTGGGAAGGAAACTAGGGACTTTGGTGGTGGTAAGGGCGTATTGGTGGTGGGACTGATATTGTAATATTGAATACCTGAATATTGTTCACAACTGTACTGTGGACAACTTTGTAAATGCCAGTGTTAAAATAAAGTTTAACGCTCTACGACATCGAAACGAAAAGAATCTTTAAAGACGACACACCACTGACCAAGCAAATGGAAGCAAAGATAAACAAATGGGATTATATAAAAAGCTTCTGCACCTCAAAAGAAATGGTGACCAAGATACAAAGACAATCCACAGAGTGGGAAAGGATATTCACCCAATACTCATCTGACAAGGGGTTAATATCCAGGATATATCAGGCACTGGTAGCCCTTCACAAGAAAAAAACAGCCAACCCCATCAAAAAATGGGGGAGAAGAAATGAACAGAAGCTTCCAAAAAGAAGAAATTCGAATGGCCAAAAGGCATATGAAAAAGTGCTTTCCATCTTTAATCATCAGGGAGATGCAAATCAAAACAACAATGAGGTACCATCTCACCGCACAGAGACTGGCACACATCCAAAACAGCAAGAACAACCGGTGCTGGCCTGGATGTGGGGAAAAAAGGGACTCTGATCCACTGTTGGTGGGAGTTCCGACTGGTCCAGCCCTTTTTGGAAAACAATATGGGCATTCCTCCGAAAACTAGATATTGAGCTCCCATTTGATCCAGCAATAGCACTCCTGGGAATATACCCGAGAAACCGGAAAACGCATAGCAGAAACACTATCTGTATTTCTTTATTCATCTCTGCGCTATTCACTATAGCTAGAATCTGGAAACAACCTAAATGCCCAAGAACAGAGGACTGGCTAAAGAAACTGTGGTTCATCTACACTATGGAATACTATGCGGCTGTCAGAAAAGATGAAATTATGAAATTTACCTGCAAATGGATGGACATGGAGACTATCATGCTGAGTGAAATTAGTCAGAAGGAAAAGGACAGATATAGAATGACTGCATTCATTAATAGGACATAAAAAGATACCAGTGTTTTACTAAATGTGGGAAATGGTAATGGCAGATTAAAACTCACCATTGAATATACACAAAGAGACTTAAGTGATAAACTCTAAATATCTGCAGGGCTAGCCACAATGTGTAAAATAAGAGGGAGAGAGATGCGGAGACAGAGAGAGAGAGAGACAGAGAGAAAGAGAGGAAAGTGGGGTACCTGCTATTAAGGCAGCATGGGGGGTAGGCGGGGAGGGGGGGTACATTGGTGGTGGAAATGGGGCACTGGTGGAGGGATGGGTGCTGGTATACTGTACTACCAAGAACCGATTATGAACACCTTTGTAATTGTATGTTTCATGGTGCTATAATAAAAAATTTAAAAAAATAAATAAAATAAAATAAAATAAAATAAAGTTAAAAAAAACCATGTCAGAGACTAGATGGCTCACTGGTGAACTCTGTCACTCAAGGTAGGATGACTAGTGCTTCTTCTCTCACTCTCCTGGAGTGTAGGTGAGGGGGAAACGCTTCCAAATTTGTCTTATGGGGCCAGCATCACCCTAATATCAAAATCACACAAAAGTGGGTAGAAGAAGACAAATGGATAAACTATAAAAATTCTACTTGTATTTATGATCTGTGAACCCAGATCAGCTGCATGCAAGACCAGTGCCATTCCCACTATAATACTATCATTCCAGTCCCTGAAGCAGTCTAATGATTCTGATTTTTAGTGATGATCTGAATGACCTCATGAGGCATTCATCATTGTTATAGTGAGGCTTTTAAAATCACTTTCCTCAAAGCCGAGCCTAGAGGTCCAAGGCGGGCACCGGCGTCAGCGGCGTGGTACCCCTCCCCCCGGAGCCCGGCCCGCCGCCGGCCCCGCGGCCCGCCCCAGCTGCTACCCGGGGCTGGGTTTGGGGCCCGCCCCGGGGTCCGCGCCGGGACCGTCCAACACTAGCCACCTTCGGTCCACCTGGCCCACCCCCCCGTCGCCGGCACTGACGCCGACCCCTTCCCCCCCGCCCGTCCCGAGCCGGCGCTACGTCGGGGCGGGCCCTCGCCCCTGCGCCCGAGGCAGGGGGGGTGGGCCGCGCCCCGGGGTCCCGCACCGGATGACTCGTCCACCACATACCACCATTTCGCGCTCGGAGCCCCCACCAAGCCGCCCCAGGGGGAAACATGATGTTTTGACCTGCTCCCAGAGGTTTGGAGGGAGAAGAGAAAAAGCCCGGGGTGTTCGGGGGGAGCAGCTTGTGATGGGTGGGTTCGGTGGAGGGGATCTTGGACCCTGTGAAGACTCCACATGAGCATCCTCAAAAAAAGGTGTAAATAAATAAATAAATAATCGCAGGCTAGCCACTGTGTAAAAAAGGAAGCAGGTGGAAGAGAGAAAGGGCTACCTGCTATTAAGGCAGCCTGGGGGTAGTGGGTGGGACTTTGTGGAAATGGGACTTGAGGATGGTCTGGAACTGTATTACCAGAACCATGCACCTATAGCACGGTAAATAAAAATAAAAAAAAAATAAAATCGCTTTCCTGTGGTAGCAATTTAGGTTCCTTGCAGATTTGGTCTATTACAAACCTGAAGTAAAAAAATATCGAGTTTTTTCTCTTCTGTGGAAGTATTTTTGTTGAATCCTTACTAGTATTCACAATTTAAAATATTCTGGGTACATATGTGTCGGGGAGCCGCTGGGGTCTCCAACAGTATCGGAACAGAAGTTCTCTTCTACCTCGGAGGCTGCCAGGAAACAGAAGAAAACTCACAAGTCCAATGCAGTTCCAAAAGGTTTTTAATAGTACAAAAAGCTCTAGCACTGCAATCCAATATAATGGAAGACCTCTAGCTCTGGTCAGAACTTAGACCATACATGAAAGCCCAAGTCTCCTACCAAAGAGGATTCCAACCGAGAGTCCCACCAAAATGGATCCTACCACAGAGGAGGAAGTACCTCAAGTCAGTTACCTTATATACACAAAAGTAATCCTAACTTCAGGGGAGGGTCCTATCAACAAAGATCAGCTAAACAGCTTCTAGATAGTAGAAGAGTGTAGAAGGGTGGTGCCACGCCCTACTACAGGTCTAAACAAATGATTAATTTGCCAAGGACAAATCCCTTCTTCTAAGATTATGAGATTATCTCTTATGTATAACACTGGAGAGAGGGGGCTTATATAAAGTAATACATCTTAATTTCATGGGCTTCATGTAATCTAGATGGTACCCACAAGTTTCTTCTCACTACCTATTTTTAATATTTACTACTTAACTCTGACAAAGTTAATAAAAATGTAAAAGATCTTCAGCTCTGCAAAGAAAATTAAGGAAAACTGAAGTATAAGACATATTTCCACAATGCACTGGTTATATCATTTCAGTTCCCCTCTCTGTAGTTTAGACGCATTTCCACAATAAACTGGTTATATCACAGGCACTTCTTTTCTATCGAGTTTGAACTCAAAATTGATGTTGAAAATAGACTGCACTAGGCTCTAACTGTCATTTCATTGGAAAAATTTTATTCTATCATCTTTTGATTCAAGTAATCAAAAATCTATAATCTCTTACAAAACATAAACCTTTAAAATAGGTCTATTTGTCTAATCATTTACACATTTGCACATAATCATAAATCTCACACTCTGGAGTCATAAATGCATTTTTATTTTTAATGAAAATCATAGCTGGTTAAAGTAGTAACCTCTAATTACTCCCCCTAAAAAATTCTAAAATGTTTTCAGATTGAAAAACATAGATCAGAGGCCAGAGAGACTGGACTGTAGTTAAAGCATTTGCCTTGCATGTGGCAAACCCAGGTTTGATTCCAGGTACCACATTTGGTCCTCAGAGCACCCCCAGAATGACCCCTGAGTTCAGCAATAAGATTAAGCTCTAAATAGCACTGGAAATGACCCCAAAATAAAATCTGAAAAATCTGCCTTCATCTTTCTTTTTTTTTCTCCCGCTTTTTGGGTCATGCCCTGCAATGCTCAGGAGTTTCTCCTGGCTCTGTACTCAGGAATTACTCCTGGCGGTGCTCGGGGGACCATATGGGATGCCGGGGGATCAAACCCGGGCCGACAAGGGCGCGTGCAAGGCAAACGCCCTACCTGCTGGGCTATCGCTCCGGCCCCCTGCCTTCATCTTTCAAGCCTTGCTCTGACTTGCCATCTAGACTTCCTCTCTGGAATCGCCAATTCACTCTCCCAGTCCCTCACTGCCCAAAAGTAAAAGTAAAAATGATCTGTCGTTTATGACCACGCTGTGCTTTTGCCATATATTCCGACTTTGCACACATGATTTCTTTTACCTGAAACGCTCTTCACTATCTAAAAAAATCCTGGTCAAGGTTTTGTCAAAGGTGGAAAGTATCACAAACGTGTGGGAGTCAGAGGTTAGGTAAGACAGAAAATGGAACAGTGTGCTAACAATTGTCGAAAATACTAATACCAACCTAGAACTGAGCATGAAATACAGGCAAAAAGATACACATGACAACCCTTTAATATATGTTCTGTAATCCGCAATCTGGAAGGGAGGGAAAAGAGAAAGAGATAGAGAGAAAGGGAAAGAAATAAAGAATTTGCCATGGAGGCGGGCTGGGGGAGGGGAGGGAACTGGGGACATTGGTGGTGGGAGACGGGCACTGGTGGAGGGATGGGTGCTGGAACACTGTATGACCAAAACCCAAATATGAACTTTTTTAACTGCATATCTTTGTAATTATATATCTCACGGTGGTATAATAAAATACTTAAAAAAATTCCTGGTCACTAAAGAGTTAAGTTACATTGCCACAGAATTAATTCTTTCCCATTGTTTATCAGAGGCATTTTAGCTAAAATGGAAAGAAAGTTTTCCCTCTCCAAACAAGCAAACCTGGCTTGATCACATAAGCAAGCCCATTCACTTCCTTCTTTAAGAGTAATAGGCATATAGGACTAGTCAATGGTTGAAAGCCTGCCACAAGTGTGTGGGGGGACAAAGGGCAGTTAGGATAAGAAGGAAACACTATGACAATAACAGTTAGAAATGATCACTTTAAGAACTGAATGTTGAACGTGTGGGAGTCAGAGGCTAGGTAAGACAGAAAATGGAACAGTGTGCTAACAATTGTCGAGGGTACTAATACCAACCTAGAACTGAGCATTAAATACAGGCAAAAAGATACACATGACTATCCTTTAATGTATGTTCTGTAATCCATAGTCTGGAAGGGAAGGAAAAGAGAAAGAGAGAGAAAGGGAAAGAAATGAAGAACCTGCCACAGAGGCGGGCTGGGGGAGGGAGGAGGGGAACCAGGGACGTTGGTGGTGGGAGATGGGCACTGGTGGCGGGATGGGTGCTGGAACACTGTATGACCAAAACCCAAATATGTACTTTGTAATTGTATATCTCACAGTGGTATAATAAAAAACTTTAAAAAAAAAGAACTGAATGTTAACCTAGGTAAAGTGATATACATGATAACCTTTCAGTACCCGAGTTGCAAACCATAATGCCCTAAAGGAGAGAGAAACACACACACACACAGAGAGAGAGAGAGAGAGAGAGAGAGAGAGAGAGAGAGAGAAGTTCCTGCCATAGAGGCAGGGGAGGGGATAGGGAAGGAAACTGGGGACATTGGTGGGAAATGTACACTGGTGAAGGGACAGGTGTTGGAACATTATATAACTAAAACCCAATTATAAACAGCTTTGTAATTGTGTATCTCACTGTGATTCAATAAATAAAAAAAAGAGTAACTGAGCATACTTGATGGGAGATGGGCACTGGTGGAGGGATGGGTGCTGGCCTGTGCCCAGCCGCTCAAGAGGCACCCAGGAGGGATGGCGGGTCCTAGCCCTGGCCCGCCACCCCAGCAGAGCCTTGCAACAAGCCAGACGACCCCCACTCCATGAGGGCCTCCATTTTCCACATCCGGACTTCCGTCTCGTCAGAACTCCACCCTGCAGACCAGCCTATCACAGCCTGGCTTGCACGGCCACTTGCCGCCACGCAGTTCATCAATAAATGCTGGATTTAGAGATGACTACAAGAGTATGCTACCTGCACGGCAGAGCCTGGCAAGCTACCTATGTTGTATTTGATATGCCAAATACCAGTAACAATTTTAGCCTCATTCCCATGACCTGATGGAATGATTTGAGGCTCTTTATGTTCCTGGAGCAAGCATGTGCCCTTGGGCTCTACTAATATGAGACAGGACATATGGAAATGTTACTGGTGCCCGCTGAGCCAATTGATGATGAATGGGAAGACAGTGATATAGTGAGCATACTTGTTCACTTCGGTCACTGAAATGTTTTATTAAATGCCACTGTTCTAGATACTGGGAAAATAGTAGTGTGCAACCAGGCTTCATAAGTCTTTAAGCCTTATGGAGATAAAAAAACAAACTATAAATTAAATTATTTACCTATTATTTTTAAGGTTCTGAGTATTTGTGGAAAAAAATAGTTTTGAATGGGCAGGAAAGGCTAGGCTAGGAGTTGGATTTGTGGGTGGGGAAGATGCTTACAAATTAAGATAGGGGAATCAGAGGCAATACAAGAGCTACGATTTGAAGCAGATGAGGGAATAAGAATAGGAATATCTAATAAAGATGTTTCAAGCAGAAGGAACAGCAGGTGAGAAGGTCCCCAAAGAGCAGTTTATCAATGGCATTTGAGAAATGTCTGGATACCCATGTGGGTAGAGCAGAGTGAGGAGAAAGATGGTAATAAGATTTGGAAGGACACAGGGTGAAGAAGGCCCGTGTAAAGTTGTTGGATTTTTTTTTTATGCAGTGAAATGGGAAGATACTGGAAGTTTGATCGGCTCCTGACTTAGTTATAATCTGATAAGTTAATTTTGGATATAGAGTGTTGGGGGACATGGCAAAAATCCAGTTAAGGGAATATTCTGGTTTAAGTAAGATTGTAGTAGAGGGATGACGGAAGAAAGTAGCCTGACCCTAGACCACTTCCCATGGATTCTGGTTTCATAATGAATTAAATAAAAGAGAGAATCAAGAAACCTTGGTAATGACTCTGGATGACGGAGCATTACTGAATAAAAGGATCATGATTATGGAGGGAGGAGAGATCAAACTCAAGATTGGGTGTTTGGTTTTGAATATTTTGAGTTTGAGATGCTTATTAAGCTTCAAAGAAGAAAAGTCAGTGTGTTAGTGGAGTTTGGTAGAGACATCTGCTGGAGATAAAAATTTGGAGTTGTCAACATACAGTTGACATTTAAAGCTATGACACCAAATGAGATCATGATGGGAGTGGCTGTAGAAAGAAGACACAAGCGGTCCAGCCTAAGCCCCAGGGAATTTCACTGTGAAGTGGTTACACATATGGGTCTGTCAGAGCATGCTCATATTTTATTATAATTGTTTATGCTTGTCTTATACTTCCTACATATGTGATCTTGGTGGAAGATTAAGGAGGGTCTTATTCATTTTGAGGGGAGGGCTACACCCAGTGATGCTCAGGGGTTGCTCTGCACTCAAGAATCCCCTCCTGGTGGTGTTCAAGGAGCCGTATAGGATGCCAGGACTGAACTCTAGCTGTCCGGTGCATGTCAGATGCCCACCCACTGGAGGCCCTCACCTTACTCTTTTATTTAAAAAAAAAGCTTTATCTTAGTTTATAATTTAGTTACCATAACACTGATCTGCTCAGAGCTCAGTGACTTTTCCACTCATTCTTGTATCCATGAGATAGGTGTGGCAGGTGCTTAATGAATGTTTTTTAGAATGAATGCTGAATTTTTAAGTGAATCTGAAAATGAATAAAGGCATGTGATTTTAGATCAGTCTTCATATGTCTGGATATTAGATATAGAAAATGAAGGGGCAGATTAGATAATTTTTTAAGAATCGTTTGCTTTTGGATCACTCCTGGCAGTGCTCAGGGGTTACTCCTGGCTGTGCACTCAGAAATCACTCCTGGAGGGCTGGGGAAACCATATGAGATATTGGGGATTGAACCCAGGTCAGCCACATACAAGGCTAAAAGCTGCATGCATGCCTTACCTGCTATACTATCAAAAATTATTTTCATCTTTGAATTCAAATGCTACACATGTTTGTTTCAGTGCTTAAGAATAAGCCTCAGTAAGCAGCTCATGTTTCTCTCTCATTAGCAATGAATGCATATTTTAGAAGAAATTTTCAGTCCAGTGAGAAATTTGTTTGACCTTATTGGATCAGGTTATAATGATTAATAGTGTTGTTTGACATAAATATCTCCATGAGTCAGTCTTAACAGAACAGAAACTTGGGATCTAATGTTCTTTGGAATACATATATGTCATATATATAAGTGTGTATATGTCATATATATGTGTGTATATGTCATAACAAGCCAGAAGACCCCCCCACTCCATGAGGGCGGCCATTTTCCACATTCGGACATCCCTCTTGTCAGAACTCCACCCAGCAGACGTGCCTATCACAGTCCCGATCATCGACACCCACCCTGCAGCAGTCTTTTTCAAGTCCGGCCCAGGTATGCTGATCCATAGACTCACAGACCTGGGGCAGAGCTGTTCCCGGCTCTCCCTGTGCCCAGCCACTCATGAGGCACCTGGGAGGGATGGCGGGTTCTAGCCCTGGCCCGCCACCCCAGCAGAGCCTTGCAACAAGCCAGACGAACCCCCACTCCATGAGGGTTGCCATTTTCCACATCCGGACTTCCCTCTCGTCAGAACTCCACCCAGCAGACGAGCCTATCAGCCACGCAGTTCATCAATAAATGCTGTATTTAGAGGTGACTACAAGATTATGACACCCACACGGCAAGCCTGGCAAGCTATCCGTGTCGTATTTGATATGCCAGATACCAGTAATAATTATAGACCTCATTCTCATGACCTAGTATAATGGTTTGAGGCTCTTTATGTTCCTGGAGCAAGCAGATGCCCTTGGGCTCTACTAGCATGAGACAGGACATATGGAGATGTTACTGATGCCCGCTCAAGCAAATCGATGATGAATGGAAGACAGTGATACAGTGATACAGTATATGTCATATATATGTGTCCATGTCATATATAGTGTATATATGTCATATATAAATGGGCACATGTCATATGTGTGTATATATCATGTGTGTATATGCCATAGTGTGTGTGCCATATAGTGTGTATATGTTATATATAAGTGTGTATATGTTATATATGTGTGAATGTCATATTTAAGTATGTATGTCATATATACATGTGTATGCCATATATATGTGTGTCATATATAAGAGTGTACATGTCATATATAAGTGGATATATGTTATATATAAATGGGTATATGTCATATATAAGTATGCATATGTCATATATGTGTATATGCAACTGCACACACATTAAGTCATTAGCACCATAAATAGATGAAATGTTAAGGAGAAGCATATTGTTACAGTCTTCCTATAATTTAATATTAACTCAGTACATTGTGGTAAGTTAAAATCACAATACTTGGGAAAATTTCTAAAGATAAAGCATGAAGAGATATAGCTAAAATAAATACAGAAATTAAAATGTAACATATATAACAATCAATATTATGTTATTTATAATTCATATTCATAACAAATAATGAAATGGTAGACCAAATTCCAACCTTATCAACACTAAATTCTTATATTTAATCTTATTTCATTCATTTTTCCTCATTGGGGATCCAAACTGTGGGGTGGTCAAAACTGCCTTAGCACTTATGTGTACTACAATTTACGTTCATGACTTCATGCTTGCTCTGGGTACTTCCTACGTACAGATGTGCGCCACAATTTATGTTTGTGACCTTATGCTTGCCCTGGGTTCTTCTATGTCACAGATGTGTGCCACAGTTTACGTTCATGATGCATGCTTTCCCCTGGAGCTTTCTACGTCACAGATCATCCTTCAGGTCCTTTCTGAGTTGGAATCTCTAACAGCACAACTATCAGGATTGCTTCAGCACAGGAGAGTTTGAATTCACAAACTTGTGCTTCCCAGGGAAGCACATTAAGCTGCTGGCCCATTTTCTGGCATCTCCACTGAATTTTTTATTTTTATTTTATTTATATTTGGCTTTTAGGTCACACCCAGAGATGCTCAGGGGTTACTCTTGGCTCTACACTCAAGAATTAATCCTGGAAGTGCTCGGACCATATGGGATGCTGAGGATCGAACCTGGATTGGCCGCATGCAAGGCAAAAGCCCTACCCACTGTACTATGGATTCAGCCCCGACACTAATTTTTTTAAATTATTTTTTTAATTCAACCACAGTGAGATACACAATTATAAAGTTGTTCATGATTTGGTTTCAGTCATACAATGTTCCAACACCCGGTCCTTCAACAATGTATGTTTCCTGCCACCAATGTCCTCAGTTTCCCTCCTGCCTGCATATGCAGGCACTTTACCTCTCTCTGTCTCTCTCTGTCTCTGTCTCTCTCTGTCTCTGTCTCTCTCTTTCTCTCTATCTTTATCTCTATCTCATTCTTATCTCTGGAAAGTAAATCAAAATATGGAAATCTTACAGAGTCTGTTCTCTGACCACAATGAAATTAAGTAAATAACAACAAACACGATGAAGGTTGGAGATTTAGCTCACTTATTCAGAACATTACCTGAATAAGTGAGTGAGTCCTAGCTTTGATCCCCACCAGCTCAAAATACAATTAATCAAAAAATTTTCAAATAGTTTTAAATTAAACACAGTTGGCATTCATCTGAAAAACCTATGACTCAAATAACAAATCACAGGGATGTAGAAAAATCTTGAGCTGAATGATAATTGAAAATAAAGAATCAACAGTTGTTTTTGCTAAAGCAGTGCTTAGAGTGAAGATCATTGCCTTATATGTTTACAACAGGAAAACTGAGCTAGCTTTTAACTAGAAGAAATTAGAAAGGCATACATATACCTTAATCTTACATGGTATACCAATCATCTCAATAAAGCTTGGTGCCGGAGCGATAGCACAGCAGGGTGGGTGTTTGCCTTGCATGCAGCTGACCTAGATTCAATCTCTGACATCCCATATGGTCCCCCGAGCACTGCCAGGTGTAATTCCTGAGTGCAGCGCCAGGAGTAACCCCTGAGCATCGCTGGATGTGACCCAAAAAAGCACTAAATAGACAGACAAACAAACAAACAAACAAACAAACAAACAAATAAATGGGGAAATTTTTAAAAGAAAGCTGGAAAATAAAGAATTAGCAGAGCAAAACTTCTAAATCCAATGTGAGTTTCAGAAAGAGAGAAAAGTAAGAGCAGAAACCTGATAGACAACAGACCAAACCAGAATGTTAATGAAACCAAGAGTTGGCTCTTTGAAGAGATCAATAGAAAAAAGAGAGAAAGTACAAATTAATACTATCAAGAAGCAAACTTATAATAAATCTAACAATTTATGAAATAAATACATTTCTTGAAATATATCATTTATCAAAGTGACCTCCCAAAAAAAGTTCAAATAACCTCAACTATGCTAAAGACACTAAAATAGTAACTGAAAACGTTGCCACACAGCGCTGGGATACGGTTTATATGTCAGAGCATGTGCCTAGCATGTTCCAGTTTCTGAGACTGTGCCCCCTCTCCCTGCAGCATTGCTGGGTACTGCTTCCCAGGAATTCCTTGAGCTCTGCCAGGAGTCACCCCATAAATTATTTTTTAATAGAAGAAAACATGAAAGTAAAATAATAAAAAAAAATCTTTCCCAACCTAAAAACATTCTAGTTCCAGGAGGCTTCCCGGTCAAGTTTATCAGACAGTTTAGTAAGCAATAATAAATATTCTTCAAAGAGTACTTTGTTTCATTTGTCATAAAAAGACAGGTAGAAAAAATAATTTCCAACTCATTTTCTGAGGCAAATCAATTTGACACCAAAATCAAACATAAATGTTATTAAAAAAAAAAAGGAAAGCCACAGTCCAGTGTTTTTCATGAGCATGAATGCAAAAGTCTTAAACATGATTTTAACAAATCAAATTTAGCGAGATGTAAAAATGATAACACGTCATCAACAAATGAGGGTTTAGAAATGCATAGTGCTGATTAGCAGCTGAAAGCCAGTCAGTGAGACTCACCATCTAAAAGGGATTTTATTTTTCAGAATAAAATCTCCAGGCAAAACTTGGACTGGAAGGCAACTTTCACAATAGTAAGGGGGTATCTTTAAAGCAAGCAGGGCCAAGGCTTTTTGCTTGTTTGCTTGTTTGTTTGTTTATTGAATCATCACGTGACACAGTTACAAAGTCATTCATGATTGAGTTTCAGTCAAACAATGTTCCAACACCCATGGATCCACCAGTGCACATTTCCCAGCACCAGTGAGCCCCCATCTCCCTCCCACACCCGTAGCCCCACCCCTCAGCCTGCCTCTGTGGCGGGCTCTTTCTTTCTCCCTCTCTTCCCGTTGGAGAGCCAAGTCTTAAGGTCAGGCTTATCCACAATGCTGAAAGACCGAATGTCATCCCCCTAACACTCAGAACACATCAAGCTCGTCTATTCTCACCATATCTGTTCCTGATTATACTAGAGGTCCTGGAAGGGTAATGTGGGGGTGGGAGGGAGGAAAGAGAAACAGAAACATCCAAATGAAAAATGAAATAATGCTGGATTCATTCACAAATGAAATGACTGTATTTATAGAAAATCCTGGGGCCCAGATGTGGCTCTGTGGGTCTTTTTTAGTTTGCTGTTGTTTTTCAGGTGAAAATTGCCTCAGGGCTTACTCTCAGCCCTGTGCTCAGTCACTCCTGACAGTGTTCAGGGAACCATAGGTGGTGCTGGAGATCTAACCAGGGGTGGCCTCATGCAAGGCAATTGCCTTAACCCCTGAACTAGCTCTCTGGCCCATGAGTCTGTGTTTTAAAGCTCCAGGGTAAGTATGAGGCTAAGAGCTGAGAGGCCAGTGGGAACATGCTGCATGCACTGAGGTGATCATGAAAGTCCCAGTGTCTGGGATCACCCATGAGAGGCAAAAAAGAAAATTCTGAAAAATGAAGAAAAATCTACTAGAACTCCTAAGTGTAGATCATGGGACTTCTAAATCTTCAGAATCAGGGGAACCACTCATTGTACCAAATCTCCTTTCATATCTTACCAGTTCTATTTCTCTGGAGAATGCTAATACAACTAACAAACTCAATATTTGGTGATGATTTAAGTTTCTTTTGAGGAGGGCAGTTTTTCATTACATCCATTGGTGCTCAGGGATCACTCCTGGTGGTACTGAAGGCACCATACTTGGTCCTGGGGTTCAAACCCAGGCAGTCCACATGAAAGGTAAGCACTTTACCCATTGTACTATCTCTCTGGGTCCTGACTTTAATGCTTCATAAAATGGAACATAAAATCTACTTAAAATACTTACCCTAGGGGCCAGAGCGATAGTCCAGCAGGTAGGGCATTTGCCTTGCATGCGGCTGGCCCATGCCGGCCCGATTCAATCCCCGGCATCCCATATGGTCCTCCGAGCACCGCCAGGAATAATTCCTGAGTGCAGATCCAGGAGAGACCCTGAGCATCACCGGGTGTGACCCAAAAAAGCAAAAAAAAAAAAAAAAAAAAACTTACAGATAAAAAATTATACATTCACACATACACACAAACCCTCAAGCGTGTTCACAGGATTTTTATTCATAAGAGTGGCAAGCTGCCCGTGTCGTATTTGATATGCCAAATACCAGTAACAATTTATATTAGGTCATTCCCATGACCTGATGTAATGGTTTGAGGCTCTTTATGTTCCTAGAGCAAGCAGATGCCCTTGGGCTCTACTAGCATGAGACAGGACATATGGAGATATTACTGGTTCCCGCTCGAGCCAATAGATGATGAACGGGAAGATAGTGATAGTGAAGTCCAACAATCGGAGAATGGATTGATAAATTGTGATATATATATTTTTATCATGAAATACTTTTTTTTTTTTTTTTTCTCTTTGGGTCACACCTGGCAATGCTCAGGAATTACTCCTGGCCCTTTACTCAGGAATTACTCCTAGCGGTGCTCAGGGGACCATATGGAATGCTGGGGATAGATCCAGGTCCACCGTGTGCAAGGAAAACTCCCTACCCGCTGTGCTATCGCTCCGGTCCCACGATTTACTACTATTAAACATTAAAGAACAGTCTTTCAATATACTCAATAGGATAGATGAATCTTAAAGATATAAGAAGGGCCAGAGCAACAGCAGAGCAGGTAGGGCACTTGCCTTGCACACAGTCCCTCTCCACCACCACATATGATCCCTCAAGTACCAGTAGTGATTACAAACACAAAGCCAGGGCTAATCCCAAAGCACCACAGGTGTGGACCCCAAATAGAACAAACCAATAAAAACATGCTGAGTAAAGGAAACTAGATATCAAAAAATAAATTGTATGATTGCTTTTTTTTTTTAGGGTTTTTTGTATCATCTGGCAGTGCCTGGAGCTTGGGGATCAGTCTTGGTGACATTTTATCCTGGATGCAAAGCATGTGTGGTAGCCCTCTGAGCTATCTCCTCAGGAAAATAATCTATGGTGACAGAAAAAACTAGTTCAGCTGAATCCCTGCTCCAGTATCAGCACCTCTGAACTTGACAGTCCTGAGAACCCAGCAGGAGCACAGCAAATTGAATGGGAAAGTTGCATAGAAGCCCAAACTCCATGAGCAAAAGCAGAAACACAGGGGCTCAACCAGCTCAGGAAACCCTCATCCCATCACTCAGTAACACCATTGTGAGATATGACAGTTGATATGAGTTGACTTTTATTGATTTTTTTTCTTTTTGGGTCACACCCAGCAATGTTCAGAGGTTACTTCTGGCTCTGCACTCAGGAATTATCCTGGTGGTGTTGGGAAATCATATGGGATAATGGGGTTCAAATCAGGATGGTTGCATACAAGGCAAACGCCCTACCCACTGGACTATCTCTCCGGCCCTTATTGATCTATTTTTTGATAATTCCATTTGCCACTTTGTTGTAACAAACAATATGAAGTAAATTTGTGGTGCCTGCTATGGGGATGGGTGAGAAACTGGGAACACTGGTGGAGGCAAGGTCACACGGGTAGTGGGTTTGGTGTTGGAACACTGTATGCCAGAAACAACTGTATTATAAACAACTTTTGTAAATCATGGAGTTAAAATTGTTTAAATAAAGAAAGAAGGAAAGGAAGTTAGAGAAAGAAAGAAAGAAAGAAAGAAAGAAAGAAAGAAAGAAAGAAAGACAGACAGACAGAAAGACAGAAAGAAAGAAAGAAAGAAAGAAAGAAAGAAAGAAAGAAAGAAAGAAAGAAAGAAAGAAAGAAAGAAAGAAAGAAAGAAAGAAAGAAAGAAAGAAAGAAAGAAAAGAAGAAAGAAAGAAAGAGAGAGAGAGAGAGAGAGAGAGAAAGAGAGTAATTCCTGAGTGCAGAGCCAGGAGAAACCCCTGAGCATTGCTGGGTGTGACACAAAAAAGCAAAAAAAAAAAAAAAGAATAACTGGAGATATAATACAGAAGGGAAGGCACTTGTCTCGCTGTAGCGGACCCTGCTTCAAATTCTGTCACCGAATATGGAGTACTGAGCACTGCTAATGATTATTCCCTGAGCACAGAGCTAGGTGGGTGTCATCTAAATATCAACCAAAAGGAGCAGCCCACAACCACATGTATTCTAATTTTCTTCTGGGTGAAGAAGACCTTTGGAAGGTTGACTTTTATACTTTACTCTTCTTTTACAGATATTTTACATTTTTTTTCATCTTTGGTATTTGGTGATGGTCTTGGCAAAACCTAACCAGCCTGGGCTAAAGAATAAATTGATCAGCTTCATTACATGTTTTTTATTTCAGAGTAATAGTATGT